>JBBMKA010000022.1:16256265-16280887 GCA_037833695.1 Sechiopsis laciniata
ATATATATATATATATATATATATATATAATATGTGTTTGTTTGTGTGTTTTTTTTAATATATTAGTATGAAGATCTTAAAAAAAAAAACAGCATATATTCCAAAACAAGCAAATCTCAGTTTCTTTAATATTCAATCAATGATGAAATCTTCCTTATTTCTTTTTCTACACCATTCTCTTGAGACTTTGAAATTAAATATCATAGGCGGTCAAATTAAATCAATAATGCTAAGATAGTTGTCACAATATTTATATAAAATAAGAGAATATTGATAATAATTAATTTAACCAAAGTTAGACATCCAAATCCAGAGTAACATTCCAATGTTTGGGTTTAAAATTAAGTGAAATATATCTATTAAAGATATGATAGTTAATGTTTTTTTTTTTTTTTTTGAAATATGATAGTTAATGTTCTTACTCAACAAACATTTGTGTCTATAATAACAATAAATTAATTTATATAAATATATGTTTATGATCAAAGATCATGAATTTAAACTCACCTCTACATTGAGTAGTAGGAATACATTATAGAATTGAAATATGTTTAGCCAAACTATGTAATTTTTAGTTTTAGTTTTTGAAATTTTAGTTTAAAAACAAAATTTAACTCATATTCATGCGTTTGCTTGTTTTCTTAACTATTTTTTGGAAACGTTTTTAGAATCCAAACCATAGGGGTAGTTGTTTTTGTTTTTATATTTTATATAATTTTTTCTGTTACATATAAATTGGGAGGAAGTAGGCATCATTTTTATAAATAAAGAGAAACTAAATCGGGCCTAAATTAATAGGTCATGATAAATTTTTATGATAATTTAAAAATCTAGCCGTCTAAATGTAGACAATCATTCAGTTTAATAGTTAGTCTCATTAATTACCTAGTTAAGAATATCCGAAGTTGAGATAACAAAATATTTCACAATTAACTTACATGGATCTTTTGCACATCAAACCTCTAAAAAAAACATAATTTAAAGATCATTAGCCTCTATTAACGAGATCGACTAATAAATTAATATAGAATTAAGTTTTTAATATTATGAGAAGATACTAACCCGAGATGTAATGAGTGAATTATCCTAAGGGTGTGTTTGGAGTAAGAGGAATGGTAATGATTAAGAGAGGAATGATAATGAGGAGGAGAATAGAGAGAAGAATGATTATTTATGTTTGAGACAGAGATAATAATTATGAGAAAAATAAAATAATGAATATGATGTAAGTGAAAAATAGTGATGTGATGTATGAAAAATTGTTAGAGAGAGAATAAAAAGTAGTTAAGGGGAGGATGAAAAAAATGATTTTGAAAAACGTGATTATGGAGGGAATGGTTCTCCGTAGCCCAAACACGGGAAATCATTCTCATTCCCATTCTCTTCCTTATTCTTGGTGGCCCAAACACCCCCTTAATGATGATCACCATATTCACATATTTGTGTGGAGTATAAGTTTTTTTAAAAAATGGAAAAGACTATCTTGAAATAACTTTTAAGAAAATGAAGCCAAAGGATGCATCCAAAGGGCCATTTTCAATTTCAACTCAAACAATTCCACACTCTTTATAATATCCTAACAAATATCATTATCACTCTAAGCCCACAAAATTATTGTAGTTTTTTAGTCTTCCCAAAGTCTTATTATGAGAGAATCAAATGTGCTATTCCTTCTCGTATGACAAAGACATCAAATCGATAGCAATAAAATTTCGAACAATCCGTTTATCGACACAAACTTTAAGTTTATATCGAAACATAATTCAATGTGGATGTTCTTCTTCTAAGCCTCTCTCTCCTACATCCAATTGTATAAAATTATGAGTCGACATTATAACAACCTCCTCGAGTAATTTCTCTCGTTGCTAAAAACTCACAATATGGTAACCATTTTCGCATTTCGGGCGAGAACTTGGGTAACGAAAGGGGGAGAAGTAGAGATATTGTCTTGTTAGTTTGATGTACTTCTTTTTGGAATCTAAGACTCTTCTAGATATCAAATGTCATTTTGTCAACAACAACCTTCATTCTATCTAAAAGCTATTATATATTATTTGTAACATATAAAATTATAGACACATTCTATCAGAGACCTAGCATCACCAACCAAGTTCATATTTTTTTTTTCTTTTTGTCTTAATCTCCATATTTTATGCACCCTAATTATAATGTAGTTTAGGCTCACCTGAAGAACTAAAAAACAAAAAGAATACTTTTTTTAGGTGTTAAGTAATATTAAATGTAACTTTATTCTTTGGAGGAACTGAAAAGCTTCATTTTTAAATCTATCCATTACAGTTGGTTAATCATTTGAGTTGTCTTATGGGGCCCATTTAGAATGTTTTCATAATGCAATTATAAACTGAGATGTTATTTTTAATATGGGTGAGTGTTTGTACCAATTTGTTTTTGATACTCATAAATGTGTAGGCGAGTTTACGCCCCCCTCGACTATTTTTATTAGATATATCATCTGACCTTACAATATTTAAATATTAAGAAAATTCATAGAAATTTAATTTCTAAGTAAGTGATCATCATAGATTAAATTCATAATACTTTTTGGTTTTCTATTGTCCTTTTGACCACTAGACTACTTATGATGGTCCCCAGTTTATATGCACCTTAACTGATTTTACGAGATAGACCATTTGTCCCTTTAATATTGGACTGTCAAAGAAATCTATAAAAAATTAATTACTAGGTAGCTACCCTCAAAGGCCCTCTTTAATCACTAAACCAATTCATGATAATTGTTGTTGTTGTTTTTTTTTTTTCCTAAGTGAAGTCAACTTCATTTATGTTGTATGAGATTATAAATATGATCTTAATCATCAGTTAACTTCTCAAGCCTCAAAGTATCAAACAAAAATCTTGTTTTCTTTTCTCTGCCAAATCCAAAGACAGAATTATGGAACATATTGGAGCCATTTCAGAAAGAGAATGGATCTCTTTGAGTGGAACATATACAGCTGAGGAATCTGATTTCATGGCTAATTTGCTCAACAATTATTGTCTTCCAAATGAGCTAATTAACTCAGATTTGAGCTTAGAAATCCCATCTAATTATTGGGTTGCCAATGAACAAACATCATTGTCCATGGCAGCCATGGATGAACCTTCTTATTATTCTTCAGATGCTTCTGATTCTTCCAATATGTATGGCCACCCTCTTTGGTTCCCCAATAGTGCCTCTTTCTCCTACGAGGATGTCGGGAATCCCGACAACGGTTCGAGTCGAAAAACAAACCAATGCAGGCTTCAACATTCCCCTGCTGACCCTGCTGCTGATGTCAATGGGAGGAACTCACAGCTCAAAAGGAAAGCAGAGGAGACAGGGGAGGACGAAGCTACGAGAGACGAGAAAGTTGCACCGATGTCGGTTGAAGACAAGTCGAAGAAGCGATCCTGGAGTTTATCTGATGTGAGATTGATAAGATGACTGTTTGTTTGTTTTTGTTTTTGTTTTTAAGATACTAATGGTGTTACGGTTTGTTTTTCGGTAATGAAGGTCGAAAAGTCGAAGAGGAGCGGGAGGGCACCGAAAATCCCGAAGTTCGCTTCGGCTAGCTGCAACGAAGAGGATCACTTTGTTAGTCCAAATGGGCAGTGCACAAGCAGCTTCAGCTCTGAGGATGATTGTAATGAAGTTCAAGAAATCAATGGTGGAATTACTTCAAGTGAAAACTCAAAAGGAAAGTCAAGAGCCAGTAGAGGCTCAGCCACAGACCCTCAAAGCCTCTATGCTAGGGTAACCCTCTAAACCATGGTTTCTGTAATTCATTAACGTTGTGTTAGTTACCCTTACGGACAGAGAAGAAAAACAACTTTATTAAAGATAAGAATACAAATGATTGATAAGAGAATTTATACAGTGCATATCTGATAAAATTCTATACATCATTTGACTCAATTATATAAAAGTTCAAGATGAAAAAATATAAATGAAACAAAAAACTGAGTACTCGTAGCGCAACATAGTTCAAACATTTCAACCTCTATACATCAATGAAAACAAAAAACTTAAAACTAAATTGCAATTCTGTTCCTTTTTGTTTCAGAAAAGAAGAGAAAGGATCAATGAAAGGTTGAGAATCTTACAAGGCCTCGTCCCAAACGGCACGAAGGTAAGCCGATATATCTCACGTTCATGTTACGAACGATCTCGGTGTTTGATTGTAGGCATAAGTTTCATTCTATCTATATCTTGACCAACAGGTTGATATCAGTACAATGCTTGAAGAAGCTGTTGAATATGTGAAGTTTTTGCAGCTTCAAATCAAGGTAAATGTTGATTAATGGATCATTTCATTTATATAATTCAAGAGATCATGACATATAATTTTGAAACCAAGGTCTGATTTTTTCATTGATTCTAATGTTTGCAGTTGTTGAGCTCTGATGATCTATGGATGTATGCACCAATTGCTTACAATGGAATGGACATTGGACTTAACTTGAAGCTCTTGAAGCATGACAATGCATCACAGTAGATTTATACTTAAAAATTATTTCTTGTTATAGAAACAAGAAATGATAGAGATCCTTTTTTTTTTTTTTTTTAATAACAGAGATCCCATTTTAATTACGAGTCCTTTTTTCGAGTATAACAATAATAACTGGGGTTGGAGGATTCAAACCTACAACCTCTAAGTCGAAAATACATGCTAATTATTGTTAGGTTCATCCCGCTATTGCTATTACCAGGCTTTAAAAGTTAAAGGAAGATGGTATAATGGAAGTTGAAGACTCTCATACATATTGGAATAAAGAGGGTATATTGAGAAAGAATTTGTAATTTTTCTTCTTCTTTAAGCTATGTTGGGAAAAGCTCAACTTGTTCAATTTGATCTTGAGCTTGGAGAAAATGGTGTAAAATTGTTATTGGCTTGATTAATGTGACTTTCTAATGCTGATTACCTGATTGTACCTAATTGAAAGGTTGAGATGTTTGGATATATTAATAACAATTTATAGCTGAATAGTGCTTATGAATTCAATTAGTTAAAACATATATTCTTGATTGAGAGTTATAAATTTAAAATAGCACCTCACATAAGTTGAACTATAAGAAAATGTGCAAATATAGAGACTAGTTAATGAGTAAAAGAAACAAATGAAATTTTCTATCCCTCGGAGAATCAACGAATAAAAAAGAAAAGTGGGAAAATACATTTTAGTCCTTTTTTAGTTTGGTCCCTAAATTTCAAAATTGAACACTTTTATCCATAAGATTTCAATGATTCTGACTTTTTAGTCTCCGAGATATCAAAATCGATAATTACATAACTTTAATACTGACTAAAAAGATGATTAAACTAAGGATTTTGTAACGTGATCCTAGCGAATATATGGCTAATTGAACACAAATTTCAAAGATAAGTCAAGAAAAAGTTGAGAATTAAGTCAAATAATACAAGGGGACGACGTTGAGACACTATCAAAGCATCTCGTAGCATCTTAATGCCACTCTTCAAACAAAATTTACTGGGATCTCACGTTGAAAATGTAAGAGATATCCTAATATTTAAAAAATAGATGAATTCCTTCATTCATTATAATAGTATTAGAACTCATTAAATCCAAATGAATATTTAATCCAATAAAAATGAAAATAGGATCCAATCCATGAATGGTAAATTCAAAGAGACATATGCATTGTTGAGTAGAGATGTCCATTTTCCCATTACTAACTGGGCAAGAATTTCGTTTAGGTGGAGAATGTGGGAAGGGACTGATAGAAAAAATTCTCACATTACCGTTTTTTTTATCTCCGTTTACATTTTTTTAATTTTATTTTTAAAAATAATAATAATTATTATTTTTTTACACATTTAAACTTTAGATATATTTTTTTGTGAATAGAAATATCTATTCAAATGATACTTTTCTTTAAAAATTAACTATCTAGTTGAAATTTCTTCATATAGTACCTAAATTTAGGGGTGATAATGAAAATCGAAAACCGAAAAAACTGAATCGAACCAAACCGATCCATTGGATTGGTTCAGATTTGTCACATAATATTGGACATAATGGTTTTTATTTGG
Source organism: Sechiopsis laciniata (assembly GCA_037833695.1). Lineage (NCBI taxonomy): Eukaryota > Viridiplantae > Streptophyta > Magnoliopsida > Cucurbitales > Cucurbitaceae > Sechiopsis > Sechiopsis laciniata. The sequence continues at coordinate 16,262,316 of JBBMKA010000022.1, forward strand.
AGCAAACCAAAAGTTATTGGATCGGATCGGTTTCTATTTGTAAAAACCAATAAAAACCGAACCGAACTAATATTAATTTATGTACTTTCATTTTTATATTTATATGTTAGTTTAACTTTTTATTGGTAAATGACTAATTATTTTTGTTTAATTTAATTAAAAATTATAAGGATTTTTTTAGGAAAACAACATTAAAATATGGATTTGAAGTAAAATAGTAAAAAAGAATTAAACCGTAGGGGAACCAAATCAAAGAAAATTAAACCAATGATTTTGCCTTTTATTAGACATTAGTTCGGTTCCTCTTTTTGTCAAATTGATTGGATTGGTTTGATTCGCGATTTGACCTAAAATCGAAGAAAACCGAACCAATATCACCCCTACCTAAATTACTATATTAAAATTTGCACCATTGTCTTTTACTCAAACACTCCAAGTCCAAGTCTAAGGTAGTTTTGTTTTGTATATTGTTTGTTTGATAAAACTTAACTATGAAACTATATTGTGAGATAATTTGATTACTTTTCACGTCTATTATAGACAATATTTGTTTTTTATATATAGGCTATTAATATAATTTGATGTGTAATTCTTATTTAACAAATTACCTTTTTGAAGTACATATCATAAATGACATTATAATGACAAAATTCCAGAAAACTCAAAATGATCGACTGATTATGTCGATTAACTCCAGTCGATCTCTGTTTCAAGTGAAACTCAGAAATTGAAACGTAAATCGACTTCAATCGAACTCAAAATAAAAAACCCAAAGCAGTACAAGATGAATTCACTCAGAAGCTCGCTAGTCGACATATCAAGAAACAAAAGTGGAAGAATCAATTGATTTGTAGAAAATCGATCTATTGAAATTACCCTGGAAATAATCCCCAAATTCAAGCTACATTAGAGTTAAAAGCCTCGGTAGGCTTTGATACCAAATGTAGTGCAAATTTCTAGATCTATACTCTAAATCAGACTGTAATGATAGATCTAATCCAAATCAAACCATATAGAGATGAAATCATAAGCAAATAAAGAAGGAATGGAGAAAAGATAGCATACTGAATTTAAAGTGGTTCGGACTAGCCTCCACTATTCAGAATGTGAGTTGATCAATCTAGATCAATCTCACTCATAATGCCATTGATGAAATCAAGAACTTTCAATTTAATAGCTAGGGTTTCTGACTCTTAAGGGAGGAAGAAGACCCAAATGTGCTTTATATAATAGCACAACCTACACATGATAATTAAACCTAACCCCAAGACTAACCCAAATTCATTAAACTCACCATGTGGACTAATACAATTTGATGTGTAATTTATCTTTAACATAGCCAATGTTGTCCATCAATTTTAATGTTAGTATAGCTAAATTGTGGACATACTATTGCCATCATTATTATTGCAAAATAGAATATATATATATATATAACAGTTAAAAGAGAAACAAACGTTGTGAACTTGTACAATTTAATAACCAAAGTTTATAGGTCCAAATCCTCTTTCTCCAAATTTTTGAATAAAAAAATGACATGTTCTTACTCCTTTTAGGATTTTTACAAAAAAAAAAAAGAAAAAAAAAAAAGAGAAAAAAGTATAAATTTGATCAAAGAAATTTAAACTTGAATAAAACTCTTACCTAAGAAATATTTTCAATTTGATCATTATTTAAGCAAACATTCTCTAAAATAGTCATAATTTTATTGTAAATTCTCATATTGCATAACGAAATTTGATGAAATTACTTGAATAAAAGACGTTAAACTTTAATCCAAATGTGGCAGACATTAAATTTTTAAATATATTATTAGCTCAATTAATAAAAGAAATGATAATAGCAATAATACAGTATAATGATGAACTTCCAATGAAATGTTTCTAGAATGTCAATCCAATTCCATATTAATAATCATACAATAATTAGAGAACTATTTTTTTTTAATGATAATTAGAGAACTAATTGCCTCTTATTGATTAATCAATTCCATTTTTATATTTGAATTTTGACGTTTGGTTTCTTTTTTGTCACATCAAATGAGAATATTAAAATAATAAGTCAACCAATAACCAATAAATAAATTGAACTGTCAACCAATAGAAAAATTGTCATGATTGTTTTTTAAGTCAAACCTCTCTTTATAAAATCAGTTCACACAAAGGGCATCTATATATACATTTATTATTATTATTTATTTTTTGAAACAACTCTTCGTTCGGGCTTGATTATTATTATTATTATTATTTATATGGGAATCAAAACTTCGCTCTCATTATACATTGCTAAAAAATATTTAATGACCTATAAAAAGGCTTAATTTCCATTATAAATGTCTACTAAATGATTGATTAAATAACCAATAATGAAGGTTATTCATCCATCATAGAAAAATGTTATGATCTTCTTTGATAGCAATTTTATTTTATTCGTTTGTTTTTTTGAAATTAAACACAACTATAATCACTTTTCTTACTTTAATATCTACATTTTATCTATATTTTAAAGACAAAACTTAGATTTGAATTTTTTTAAAAAAAGTAATTTAAAAAAAACTTGATTTGATTTTTAAAATTAATTTAGAATTCAAATATTTCATTAATAAAAGATGAAACCATTTATAGAGAATTTGAGTAAAAACAAGTTTATGTTTTAAAAACCAAAAATAAAAAATCAAATGATTATTAAGCATGGCTTATGTAGGTCACATATCTATAAATATTTAATTAATTTGTTATGAGTTTTCTTAACAATAAAATATTTTAGAGTCACCAAATGAGTTGGGGTACGTTGGTTATCTTGATTGGTGTTAATTCATTTCAATTCCACGGTCATAGATTCGATACTGAAAATTGGTATTTAATTCTCATTTTATTTGAAAACAATAATATCTTGTAGGTAGGATTTGTAGTCATCTTTCTCAATTTCAAAAAATAAAAATAAAAAATTTTAAAGTTTGCCAATTTGTTATATTTTTAATAGTTAAAGTGAGCATAAAATTACCTCAACAAGTCTCATTCTTCTAAAATTATAATAAATTTTAACTTTAAATATGATTTTTTGGTATGTCAACTCGCACTAAGCAAGAACAGAAAAATAAGAAAAAAGTTCTAAATTTTAGTAAGCCTTGATATTTTATCTTATATTAGAGTTTGACTTTGTTGAATGTCAAATACTATTTAAACCAATCAAGAAATTGATTTTTCTCTTGTTTAAAAAATTATAATAATAAAAAGAACTCTCTACCTATTGACAAGCAAATTAGGTCAAACCACATGAAAAGTCAGCTAGTGAATGAGCCCTCTCTAATCTCTCCTAAATTTGATTGACATATATAAATCAAACATTTATATATAAAGTTTTGAATACTTATTTCAAGATGATGAATATTTAGTTAGTAAAAAGCCATCAATTTTTTTTTTTTTTTTTTTTTTTATAAATATTTTTCTCTATGAAGAATATGCTCCTTAGAACATTGTATAATTGTGAACTTGATACCTTACACAAAGTGCCTTAAACTAACGAGAACAATAGTCCAACTGACATAAGTATATCCGCATGATAAATAGGTTATAAATTCAAAATTCTCAACCTAGGATGAACTAAAAAAAAAAGAAAAAAAAGGCACCTTAATAATAAAGCTAAAGACAAATTTGGGATTGTGATTGAAATATGGCTAGATGGATATGGAAGCATATTGAGAATTATATAAGGGGAAAATCTTTTATATTGGCATCCTAAAAAATATGGACTTTGGCAAAAAAAATTTCTAACCTTCTGATAATAATAATCGAAAGGGTAAGGATTTGAACTCATAATTTCTTAATAAAAATACACGCATATCGTTTAAACTATTGTTCCCTACAATATTTAAAAGTCAAGAAAAATCATAAAAAAATATTTTCTAGATAGACGACCACTATAAATTGAACTCATCCTCTATTATATACTTAATGTCCTCTTTGAGGGCTCCGCCAACTAGTTCTTTAATTGTACAAACATATATGACCTCCTTGAATTAAGACAGTTATTTCTACAAGAAAGTATATTTTATAGTATTAAACATTAAGATATGTGTAAGTTGACTTAAAGCAAATTGACGATCGCCAACATATTTCATAAAAAGATAACTATTTCCCTTTGTGAACATAACCATTATGTACTCTCCAAACTATCATAAGAACGTCAAATTGTATATAACTCAATTAGTTTTATGGTAGACAATAGATAGCAACCCATGATTTCACCCTTATGAATTATAGTTGTACAATACTCTTCTGCGGTTTCGACCCTGACTTCAATCTCATTTTGCCTCGAGATCATGGCTCGAAGATGTTATATGATTAGCACAATCCTTTCTATTGGTACAAACATGAGAACAAATATCAATGGAATAAGGCAAGCTCCATTTTTCATTTTTGCAGATTTTTCAGATGCTTAAGTTAAATCTCTAGCCATACATATACCTAAACCCTAGTAGTATCTTCAACTGTTAACAAGTTTACAACCTCACATCACTGGTTTATTGTCTAATAATGTACATAACATAACGTTACATGAGATCTGTGTCCAAGAACTTGAAGATCGGATTAAAAGGCACGATGAACCGTTTCATTTTTAGAGGCACCTGAATGCTTGAAATGAAACGATGTTAATCTATTTCACATACGGTCTCCATGAACGTGATTCGGCACCTCTCCTTGGCTGTCCAGGGGCATATATTGTGCCATAATAGTTCTGATCTCAGAATCCATATATGCCTGCACAAACAAAATCAAAAGCATTACATCATAGCCAGACATATTGTGTCATATCAGTACAATCTCGGAAACCTCTAGTGTGGGCGCATTAAGATGGTTCCTGTTATGTTGGGTTATCCCGATTCTAGAAGTCGGGTTGGCTTAGTTTTATTTCGAAACTAGAGATAGCATGTTATCAAGTGTGCTCTTTCCATTTTGCTACTAATGAGGGGGTACTAGTAAGGGAATCACACAAAACCAGAATGGAGTGGAGGATTGAACTGATACAGTGGCCAAACACAATGAAAGCTCAGTAGATCAATTATACTCGAACATGAACAATACATTTACTGCCGATCCGAAAATAGCTTACCCTTAATCTGTATTTGTATACCATATATGCTCCACCTGCGGCGATAGCCAGACCTATCAAAATAACCCAAAAGAAACTCCAAGACGATTTCACTGCACTAGCATGCTTACCTGCAAAAGATGGCGAGGCGAAGATACGAAAAAATCATTACATCTCTCAAGTGTTGTTGGCTATATATTTCATTTATTACTCAAATATGCAAATGATGTATTGCAATTCACGAAACACAGTCAAACAGAATGTCAGTGGAATGGCTTAACTTTCTTCACTACTATGACGAAGAAACGGTCGGTCATAGGCTGGTCGCAACACAGCACCTTTGTAACAATTTTCAAGTGATGGCACATGAACAGAACGAGTATAGAAGTTACACGACCGTAATGAAATCATGTGTCGAAATTTATACTCACTTATGCAGGTATCTTGGTCCCTCATGTATAAGAGATCACCACTACAACTGCAGTCATAGCTTCCCCACGTATTCGTGCAGCTACACTCAGGACATTGACAAGCCTTCCTCTCTTTGCACTCATTAATATCTGCTTATCGAAAAAGATGAATAAAGTACAAGCTGTATCAGGAAGCATTCTTGTAAAGAAGTTCAAAAGTTATAAAAGAAAACTTGATACATTAAAGTTTAAGGAACTAAACTATTCCCAAGTGCAATCATTTTTCTGATTATGATATACATTTTTTTGCCATTATCTATCACCCAACTTCATCAATGCCGCATTCTCTTTTAAGATTTTCTACCCACATGACACCATCTTCATGCCCAAAAAAAGATAAAAACTTTCTTTGAGTAAATAATGAAATAACAATACAAACGGGCATACAAAAAGACAGCCCAAACCAACAATGGAGATGAAAAAGGACTCCAATCCGACAAAAAGGAAAAGAGGACAGTTCCTTACAATTACCAATAATCAAGCCATCTAACAAACTGAAAGCACCAAAAGCAATAGGGACGTCGAAAAAGCTCTGTCCCAAGGAGCATCCTCGTTGGTTTGGTAGAGGCTCGGGTTTCAAAAGTATGCTCCCTTGAAGGTCCAAGTTCAAAATTCATGAGTCAACTGCTGCCCCGGAGTATATAGTGGGGCGAAGCTCAAATTCTCGTTAAATTCAAAAAAAAAAAAAAAAAAAAAAAAAAAAAAAAAAAAAAAAAAAAAAAAAAAAAAAAAAAAGGCCTGACTCTGAAATGCTAACCTTATTGTCCAAAAAACTTTCATCAAATCAATCCCAACAGATTTGTTCTCAATGATGCATTTAAGCACAAACTTTTTAGCAAGGCGTCCATGGTTTCCAACCACTATGAATCATCTATGAAGGAGACTGGACATTAATCTTTCTTTTTTGCAAATATGACCATTGTGGCCTCTCAGACTTCAAAGCAGCAATCAGTAAGCACGATTCTTCTTAAATACTTGATTCATATATTTTAACACTACTTCAAAGGCAAAATCATTTGTGTTTTAAGAATATCAAACAAAATTGTGAGGAAAATCATTGCAAAAGGATCAGAGAACAGAAAATGGATTTTTGACTTTCTGTATCCAGCATTTTAGGACTGTATAAATATACAAGCAATTAAAATAAACTAATGCAATAGTCCATTTATAATCAACAGAAATGTAAATGAATCCTCAAGGTGATAACCACCAAGCACGAGTAGAAATGTTAATTCCATGAACAAAAACACATTTTTTTAGTACAACATGGACGGAAGATTCGAACACGTGATCTCTTGATCATTAGTCTGTACTTTATGCTGGTTGAACTATGCTCTTATTGGCAAAAATACATTTTATTCGACATTGAAAAATAGCCAAAATTTAGAAAACCAAGAACGGAGACTGCTAACCATCAAAATTCGTTTACCTTCACAATTTTTTACACCATCTCCTTTAAATCCTGCAGGACATTTACATTTAACTTCCCCATTATCCTGTTACAACAATATGAAAATTTAAAATCAACAAACCTAATGAGAAAAAAAAAAACAACAAAAAAGAAAGTCATTATGAAAAACTTCAGATAACTAACCACACAAGCAGACATTGAAAGTCCATTACGACTTTCTTGCCAACAACCGCCATTATTTACATTGCACCTTCCAGGCCCCCTAGCTACAAGCCCAAGAGAGAGAGAGAAAGAAGATCTATTAGGTTATACACATTTAAAATTGATAAAAGAGAATACTCACAAGATTGAACGGAAGCTGAAGTTCATAACTAAAACATAGTAGTTGAACAACCTAAGCTCGAATTAAGGACGAAAAATTTATTGGTGTCCATGAGAAAAATATTTCCTACTTACTAACAATATTAGTTGTCGTGTTGTGACAAACTAGCTGAAGGCCACCAACAAAGTGGCAATAAATTGAGACACAAAATGATATTTTCTTTGTAATATGTTTGTCAAGTAATAGCTCCTCACATGTACTTTTTTACAGTTGATAAACAGTTAAACACACAGACCGCCTTCGTGGCGTAATGTTCTATCACCTTTCTTACAGAAAAAGGAAATGATGAAGCTGATTTTGCCTACCTTCACAGGTGGTGTAACCATCTCCTTTAAGCTGCACCCCATCTACCAAGGGGCACTCACAAACCCTCCCACGGTAAGTATCCTGCATAAATACTCAAAATAATCACTGGCAAGACGGCAACCAAAACAATCAAATAGCTATATAGCAACTTAATATTTGAACGAAAACAAACAATTAGCTTCCTACCTTGCAAGCTGTTAAATTGGCTGCTTTATCCTGCCAACAACCACCATTATTCTCCAAGCACTCATTTGTCTCCATCTCTGCAATGAAGTTTAGTCCGCTTGAGAGTTTTGCCCTTACTCAAATAACAACTTAAGCAACTTATTCATGTGAAAAGAAAAGCCAACTTACCACTGCTCAAACAAATAGATGGTTCAGTGGCTTCCTCAAAACCTGCACATAAGGCTTTCAGCACAGCACCCTTTGCCAGCTTTCCTGCATGGACAAACTTAACTAAGTTAAGGAAACAGGCAAAGTTTTATCCAAGGACGTAAGAACAAGAACAAACCTCGATACTGTCGGTTATTGACCACAAGAGTTGGCAATATGGTTACATCACCCCTTGACCCCTTCCCGATCTGAAATCAATAAATTATTGAGTATGATGTTGCGGTTAGTATTAAATTAATAGTTGTTTATAAAGAAATTTTTTTTATGACTAGGAGTCAGAGTTTCACTTCATATACAAGAGGAACCCGTGCACATCCCAAGGCCTGGACCCGAGAGACAACAAGAGATTTTACAATTAAGCTAAACTCGTGGGTCTTGAAGGGAGCATACCTTAGAAGCCCCAAGCCTCAACCAACGAGACCCCCCTTGGAGACAATCGCCAATAAAAAACTTGAAACTATTGCCTTAAATTATAGCATGCTTCCCTTCTAAACGAATACGTACCTGAGCTTGTTGCTCTTCTCTCAGAACAGGATTTTCAGAATCAGCATCTGGTTCTCCCATGCACTTTTCTATCATGTCCAAATCGAGCCCTGTGCAAAATGTCAAACAAATACTAAAAGACCATTCACCATGATAAATGACTATTCTTCATAATATATGAAATACATAACACTGTTCACCAACCAAGTGATTTGATTACAGAATGAGCGCAATCCTTGTTGTATTTTTTCTCCTTCATGGGACATCGAATTTGAAAATCAGTCACATAGTCCCACCAAACCCAGGGCCTTCCAGTATTATTTGCCGCTCTAAAAACACATAGCTGTCTCAGGTTTTCAATAACTACATCTTTTCCATCATATCCTGAACTAAAATCCTGCTCTGGATCGGGAGCACAGTATCTTCCATGATTGATGCACTGAGATTTGCATTGTTTGCTTAAGGTGAACGCTTCGGGACAGAACCAAGTAATATAATGTGGCGTAAACTGAGTATAGCGACGCCTCTCAAGTATCTGTGCAGCACCCTTGAATTCTTTCAAAAATTCCATCAGCATGTCACACTTGAATCCACATTCATCATTACTATTAGTCCAAAGCTCATATTCCACACGATCATCGGGATGTGGAACGGCTTCTCTCCAATCAAGGCTCAGGCTGACCATTTCGCCAGCATTGATTTCTTTCTTTAATTGTTCACTGAAACTCTTTCTTATGAGTGCAGATGGAATTGTTATATTCTCTACGTATGTTGCGGTTGAGCCATCCTCTTCAGGTGAATCCATAGTAATTAATGGCTCGTCGAGGTGGTCTGCAACAAGAACTGCAGAAGCACCAACCTTTTGGGCATTCCAAACCTTAAGAGCAAATAAACAATCTGGAAAACAACAACAAAATAAGGTATCAGATAAATTTCTAAAATTAAAACCATTAAGAGGGCTTGTCATAGGGTTCACAAGAAATATGAAAGTTAAAAAGATAAAAGAACACATAATAGAGCAAAAGTAATCAAAACCTACATAAAAAAGATTTTGAACTGATAAGTTACTTCCATGATACGTGCAGGATTTAGTTTTTTTACTCTAGAAAATAATCCAGAATATTTAGCAAATAAAGATATGAGATACAAAATCACAAATTGAAACTTAGTGCTAGCAACAAAAGCCTTTAGCATATCAGTCTCTACAAAGCCCAATGTGCACGAACAATGAAATCACAATTTTTTTTCATATCCATCGGTACCTTGACAATTATTACTAGAAAACTGCTTGACCCTACTACATTTATTGGTCAAGATAATCCAAAGAAATTTATTCCTAGATAGATGGCCGTATAGATCGAAACCAAAATCTTTAACACTTTATGATTTACAAGTCCCTTATCAACCCATGATTGTTGCAATGAAATCACAACTATTGCATTGGTTTCTAAAAGTGATGAAGAAAAGGAAGTTTGAACAAAACTCTTAGAACAATACCCCATAAATCTGTCATTATAAGCCAGCAGACCTGAAACCAAGCTAAAACCTCAGTTAAAATTCAACTAGAAATATGGTAAACAAAAACTAACAAACCAGAAAGACCTCAAACCCAGTAAGTAGCTATGTTATGAAAGAATTGAAAACAACAATCAAGAATAAGAAAACGCAAGACAAAGAACACACATATTTACCTGGTTCACCAACTTTATGTTAATTACATCCACAAGTAGAGGAGCAAAACCATTTTATTAGAAGATAAGGATACAAAATATTCGGCAAACAAGGCAAGGGTTTCACGAGAGTATACATAATGAACTCATAACACTCTAATACAAGATATGACTCAAAAGGCACAAAAACCCTATGCGAAATATAAAACTCAATTACATATTTCAACTAGGTTTCAAGACTGCAAACTGACCAGTAATCATAGCCCAACATAGTTCAAGGCATTGCAATAGCCAATAAGTTAAATCAGGGTGATTTCAAAAGCTAAATCAAACCTATCAGCTAAATTACTTCCAAAACCAACAAAAGGGCAACTCAAAATCACCAAAACTAAATAGTTCAAGGCATTTCAATAAGTTAAATCAGGGTGATCTTCAAAAGCTAAATCAAACCCATCCACAAATCATTTCCTAAGCCAACAAAAGGGCAACTCAAAATCACCAAAACCAAATCAATTTCACCTCAAAACACACACACACACAAAAAAAACAACAATCACAAAAACCCCAAAAGTTACCTCCACGATCGACCATGATGAATGTAGGAAGAGACCCAGGTTTGGACTCGAACGACACATGAAAATCACTGAAATCTTTACACCCTTTCTGATTCTCCTTTGGATAAACCACCATACCCGCCAAGCTACCTCCATACTGAGGAACCCCAAAATTTCCAATGGCAGAATCGTAAGTTCCCCTGATTCTCTCAGGAGAAGAAACCCTCAAGCTGTTCTTTTCAACCACAAACCTAGCCGTGGAAAGGGGAACCAGAGATTGCAAAAGAAGCCATGAAAATAGAAAAAACCCTAAATTCTGGAGCCCCATTGAGGAAAACTTGGTGGGTTTTGCTCAGTTTTTTATTTGGTTTGAAATCTGTCGAGAAATGGCGAAGAACACTGCGAAGAACTTGGTGGATTTTGATCAGTTTTTTATTTGGTTTCTTCAATTTCAGTTCATCTAAGCTTTGTTCTTGAAGAAAAAAATGTGCATGGTGTTGGGGGTTTGAGCTTGTGAGGAAGAAGAAAGCATTATTCTACTAAAAAGAAAAATGAAAATAAATCTGCTGAGATGTAGCTGATATCCATTCTCATTTGTCCTTTTGTTTGCTTTAATTATTATTATTATTATTTTTTTAAGTTCAATGACAATCTACTTTATTTTAAAACAATAATTTTTTTAAAAGAAATTTTAAACAATAATTTTCTGATTATCAATGGATTTTTTTTTCTTCTAATTATGGTGGTTGGATTACTCAAACTTAAAAAATAATTATAAATGTAGTCATTTAAAAAAAAAAAAAAAGAATCATGGTCATTGATATTGATAATATTAATTTGGTGACGCATTGGTTATGAATTCGAGTTCAGAAATCGATATTTGACTTTCATAATCTTTGAGCTCTATATAGGGTTTGTTGGTCCTCTCCCCTAATTTATACTAATTAGGGGAGAGGACCAACTATATCCCTTTACTATTACCTAGTGTTCTAGTGTTGAAAGAGTCTTGATACCGTCAAGATGACGAATCTCGAAAGTCCAGGATAAAATCTATGGAGTTTGAAGATGCAAAGCGAATTGCATTGTTTTTGGAAAAGCAATCTCAGCAATATTTTTGAAAAAATAGTGATAAGATTCTTGAACACTGACAGGGAAAATTTGAGGTAGAAGACCAAACCTCCACAGTTCAAGATGCAGTCAACGTTCTACTTTTTTCAATAACAAAAGCCTTTCTGGGAGACCCTGGCGTCTATGAAGAAAGGTCAGGAGAAATTCTTATGAATCTCCGTTGCAAAACCCTTGGAGATTTCCGATGGTATAAGGATATGTATTTATCCAAAGTCATGGTCAGAAATGACAGTCGACTACCCATGTGGAAACAAAGGTTTATTCAAGGACTCCCTAAATACTTTGCGGAAAGAGTCATGGAGAGACTCAACCAAGAAGAAAATAACAGAATCCTTTTGTCTCAATTGACCTATGGAGACCTCTCCACTCTTATCATAAGAGAAGGTCTAAAAATTTGTACTGAATTCAAGACTGCAGAAAAAATCAACAATACTGCTGCTAGAAAAGCAGAAATGGGGATTTTCTGCGAACAATATGGGTGTGACAAAATTAAGTCACCCTCTTCAAAGCAAAAGCATAAGCACAAAGCTACCTATGCAAAGCCTCGTCAAGAGACATCCTATGTCTACCAAAGGAGGAAATGTTTTAACAAACCTGTTCAGAGGACGTTTCACCGGTCAAAATCTCAAGCCAAGCCTTCCCAGGCTAGCTCATCCAAAAGAAAGACCATGTGTTTCAAATGCAAGAAACTAGGTCACTATGCAAACAAATGTCCTCTTCAAGCCAAAATCAATGAGCTTGAAATCGACAAAGATCTCAAAAGAGACATACTCGTTCTTCTTCAAACTGATTCCGAATCAGAAGAATCAAGTGAGGACAATATCATTGAGGTCCTTGAAGAAGATGATTCCTCCGAATTTCAAGATGTGGAAGAATCAAATGACGATCATGGCAAACGGGCCTGCGGCGGGTGTATTAATACCCTTTACCTCGGACCAGAGAACCCTTCTTGAATAGTCGATAAGGTCTCTGACCCGGCCATACAAAACAAGATCCTCACAGATCTTCGGAACTCTATCCTCGCCTCCGACTCAAAGAAATTAAGTTCAAGTTCTTCAAAAGCAAACTACCAACCCTATTCATACTCGAAATTCATGAAGAATTTCGAAAAACCAAGAAAGGCCTCTACAACTGATCTTCAAATAGAGATCAATAACCTCAAAGCCGAAGTCCAGCAGCTTCGTGCAGAGACAAATGACCACATTTCAAGGCTATGGATTGATGTGGCCACTCTCAAGAGTTCTAATATTGAGAACCCTATTGACAGTGGTTATGAAGTCAAAATTGATAAGGAAGGCACTAGTGATGCAGATGCAGGAGCTCTCGAGCTTCATGATCAATAAGAAGCCTTCATTGGTCAGATCCAGTCTGTGTAATATCAAAGGTGGTATACTCGTTTCACCCTAAGAGTTTATGACTTTAAAATTACTGTGATCGCTCTCTTAGATTCAAGAGCTGATCATAATTGTATTCTTGAAGGGATTATACCTTCAAAATACTTCAAAAAAACTTGTGAAAGCCTCAAGAGTGCTAATAATGGCAAACTCTTGATCAATCACAAGTTATCAAGGGCTCATATTTGCAAAAATGGAATTTGTTTCGTTAACACTTTCCTACTTGTCAAAAACCTAAATATGGAACTCATATTAGGTACCCCTTTCTTGACTCAACTATATCCCTTTACTATTATCGAGAAGGGATTAGAGTCCATAGTTCTGGATTCAAAGGTCGTTTTTGAGTTCATCAGACCTATGACTTCTCATAAGATTGATGTTCTCAAGTCAAAAGAAAGTCAAATTAATTTTCTCAAGGAAGAAATTTCTTACAAAAAAATTGAAGATCAAATCGCTAGTCCTAAGGTTCAAATTAGGATTAAGCAATTTCAAAATAAGATTGAACAAGACATTTGTTCAGATATTCCTAGCGCCTTCTGGGAGAGAAAACAACATATTGTCCGTCTCCCATATATCAAAGACTTCAAGGAAGAAAAAATTCCTACGAAGTCCAGGCCGATTAAAATGAATGCTAACCTTCTTGCATTTTGCAAGAAAGAAATTGATGAATTGTTGCAGAAGAAACTGATCAGGCCCTCCAAGAGCCCGTGGTCATGTGCAGCATTCTATGTTAACAACCAGGCTGAGAAGGAACGCGGAGTTCCCCGACTGGTAATCAACTACAAACCTTTAAACAAAGTTCTGGAATGGATACGTTATCCAATCCCGAATAAAATCGATTTAATCAAACGAATTTCAAAAGCTAAGATTTTTTCAAAATTCGATTTAAAATCAGGTTTCTGGCAAATCCAAATACACGAAAAGGATTGATACAAAACCGCGTTCAATGTTCCTTTTGGTCAATATGAATGGAACGTTATGCCATTCGGGCTAAAAAATGCTCCTTCAGAAATTCAAAAAATCATGAACGATATCTTCAATCCGTTTCATGAATTCTCAATAGTCTACATTGATGATGTTTTGATCTTTTCCCAAAACATCGATCAGCACTTCAAACATCTCTAGACATTTTACAATGTCATAAAAGAAATGGCTTGGTGGTCTCGGCCCCCAAAATCAAACTGTTCCAAACTCAGATCCGATTCTTGGGATTTGATATTAATTTGGGCCTTATTAAGCTCATTCAAAGAACAATTGAATTTTCCAATAATTTCCCGGATGAAATTTTGGACAAAACTCAACTTCAAAGATTCTTGGGCTGCCTTAATTATGTTGCCGACTTCATTAAGGACATAAGACCCATCTCTAAGCCTCTCTACGAAAGGTTGAAAAAGAATCCAAAGCCTTGGACAGCTGTCCACACTGCTACAGTCCAAAAAATTAAAGCTTTAGTCAAATCCATCCCATGCTTAAGTCTTATCGACAAAAAAGCATCTCTGATAGTGAAAACCGACGCATCCGATATCGGATATGGAGGAATCCTCAAACAGTCTTTGGATGGAAAGGAATCAATAGTGCGATTCCACTCTGGCGTTTGGAATGACGCACAGAAAAATTACTCAATAGTCAAAAAAGAAATCCTTGCAATTGTACAGTGTGTACAAAAATTCCAAGGTGATTTAATCAATAAATTATTTTTGGTAAAAACGGATTCACGGGCGTCAAAGTTTATTTTAGAAAAAGACGTCAAGAATCTTGTCTCAAAACAAATCTTTGCTAGGTGGCAGGCAATCTTATCCTGCTTTGATTTCAATGTTTTGCCTATAAAAGGCACCGAGAACGCCCTCGCAGATTACCTATCTCGAGAGTTTCTCTCAAAACCTCTCTCTTCCTCCTCTCTTTCTAAATGAGTGACAAGAGAAGTATTAGGGGCAAGCAGCCCGCGCACACTTCAAAGCAGCCTTCTGCTGCACCTTCAAAACAGCCTTCTGCTGCACCTATAACTCCCGACTCATATGCAATCGAGCCAGAGTTCACGTTAGTCACTCGAAATCGTTCAAGGAGTCGTTGTAGTGGTATTCAACTTGAGTCTTCGACTCAGTCTACTTCTTCACCTTCTCTGAAGAATTCCAAAGTAGGATCTTCAACTCCTACTACCTTTTCAATAGCGGTTGCTCCCGATCACTTTATTCCAAAACCCGAAATTAAGGGATATTTCAAAAAACCTTTCTACCATGGAGATTTCATGGTAGAACCGAAATTTGACGCTGATCAAATTTCTAAGGTCATTCAAAATGTTTTTCCAACTGGCTTCTTCTTCATGCTAGAAAATATTCAAAAAACGAGAAAGTTCTATGAGTTTATTCTTGTCGATACAAAATCAGCAGAAATAACTCATATTGCTGACAAAAATGATCCTAAGATCATTGCATACTCAAAACTGAAGATTTTCAAAGTCATTAATCCAACGATGTGGAATCTTGCGATCCACACCGAACGGGCTTTTTCTAAAGCCTTCATACCTCAATCTTATTCATATTTCGATTATGTTCAAGCTTGGTATCACGTCCTGTTTTACCAAAGCTTCAAACACTCCTGGTTTATCCAGTTTTGTCAAAATGCCCACAAGATCCATTTTCCCTTGTGGTTTTACAAATGGTGGAATATTTTTGGTCTTCTACCTCAAATTTTCCCTATCAGTGTTCAAGAATCTAATCACTATTTTTCCAAAAATATTGCTAAGATTGCTTTTCCAAAAACAATGCAATTCGCTTTGCATCTTCAAACTCCATGGATTTTATCCTGGACTTTCGAGATTCGTCATCTTGACGGTATCAAGACTCTTTCAAAAGTTATTAACATCAAATCGTGGGACAAATACAAAACCACCTTAGCTGATCTTAAGGCTGTCAAAACCTGGCTTTCTGCCAATGGACACCTCCAAGATCTTTCTCTGTTCAAACAACAAGAGTTCTTGAATCGCAAGTCTCGCCTACTTGCTGAAATCGCTCAGACTTCAACAGAGGCAGACTTCACAAGAAAAATTCTTGAACTCACAGATAATTCAAAATCTTCCGACCCTTCCTTCGTAAGTGAAGAAGAAGAGGAAGAATTCTTTGTGGATATTACTGAACCGTAAAGTTCTAAAACTATTATATTCAAAAGTTATACAGACTCAACGACCGAAATTGTCGTAAAACTATACCTCGACTGTAACGTCGTTAAACTATCTAATTCAAAGACCGCAAACGTCGTTAAACTACTCTGATTCAAATTTGCACATATTCAAAGACCGTAACGTCATTAAACTAGTATATATATAAAAAAAAAAAATTTAATCGCATTTTTGTTGTTTCTTTTCTTTCCTTGTAAATTAATATGTAAATTAAATGTAAATCTCTGTACAAAGTTTTGTAAAGTCAGCAAGCCACTTTTCGACGACTATTTCTCCCCAAGCAAATTTATCAGAAGCTATACTTCTTAGCTTCATAAGGTGTTGCACCAATCTTCACCTTCCAGAATCGATCTTCACCAATCCTCAGCTAGAAACCCTTTGCAGCGCCGTTTAGTTTTCACTAAGGGCAAAGTGATGTAAGTCCCGCGAATGTGTTAGATTCGGCCATAGGATATAGCTGACGATGTGGCAAAGATCTAGAAGCCGGTGAGTAGTACCCCAGTACAAGCTCAACCCTTTCTTGTCACCCGCGTCCAAGAAAGAAGAAGATAAATTGCCAGCGAAGAAAGAAGATTCGACATGTCGGCCACTCCTCAACTTTACATCGTTTCAACTTTTGTATTTTGTCTGTTTGTAATAATTTACTTTTACTATTTGCTTTTGTAAAGTAGTTTGTCTGTAATAATTTAGGAATCTTATCTTTTACTTTTGTAAAAGTGGGTCTTGTCGGCAATCATGTTGCCCCCCACTTCTTATCTTTTAATTTTCTTGTTTTAATTCTAGTTTCAAGTCCGAAGTCTATAAAAGACTTCAAGTCTGTAATCTTCAAAGCATCGAAGTCTTCCGCTCTCTGCTACCTCTACCAAGCAGAACTAAGAAAACTTCATATCTTTTTCTTATTTTCCAGTGTAAACCTAGTGTTGTAAAGATCTCCCCTCATTTGGTAAACTTACAAAAACTAATTAAATCTATAAAATAGTTATAAATACGCTATTTTAAAAAAAATATATTAATAAATATAATCATTGATATTAATAAATATTATAATATACTTTTTTATAATATTAATATTAATTGAATATTTATAATATATAGTAAATATTTATAATACAATATTAATTCATATTAATGATTATATATGTAAATAATTTAGAATTTGTTTACCTCCATAATTAAGAGTTTATCTAATATAATTTTCATTTAAAATTTAATCGTATTTGAAGGTTAGAAAAACTCATAATTTTTTAACAATCAAATAAAAAATAATGCCACTTAAGCTGAAGAGACTAAAATTTGGTTGTAGTAAATATTATAATTTAATAATATATAGAGACTAACATATTAATTATAAATCTGCATGTTATATCTATTGAAACATATTTTATCGAAAATAATCACATTACAATAATATCTTTCAGTTTATAAACTTTGAATTATAAATATATATTTATCGACTGAGTTAGTGACACGATTAGTTATCTAATTTAATGTTAATATATTTCCATTCCACAATCACGAATTCGATCCCTGAAATCGGTAGGTATAATTTTCTTTTTTTAGCTTGTACTAAAAAAAATTAATATATAGTTGAATTATATAATAATATATAGTTGCATCCTGTTGCGAAGGAAACGTGGTTGATTTTCTTAGATGAAAGGAAACGTGGTTGAATATCGCATTGTACTGTATTCAGGCTAATTTATCTTTTCCTTAATTTCTTTTTCTTTTTCTTTTTCATTTGCATTTGAATTATTACTCTTCTTTTTCAATGAAAATATAAGTTTATAAAATTCTGAATTTTGTTTTTGTATTTTTGCTTTCAACTTTAACCAAATCACTAGACAAATATGTATATTTTAATTTTTATCATTTTTTTTAGAATTAATTTTTATCATTAGTATGAACTTACTTTCTATTTATGTGCAAATAAAAATTGTGTTATATATAAATTCAACTTATGATATATAATATGATAATTAAGTGGTTACCAGTTTTTATTTTATTTTATACAATAGTATAGGGAGAGGGAAAATTCAAACCTAGAATCTCATAGTTATTAGGTTGTATGCTCTAAGAGGTTACCAATTTAAAATTTTCTATTCTTTCAATATATAG
>JBBMKA010000022.1:16280987-16307248 GCA_037833695.1 Sechiopsis laciniata
AAGCACCACATCTTGGTCTTCCCTTCAAATCCTTGTGTAATCGAAATTGTATTAACACATCTCGAACTTGTACTTGCTAGAAGCCAACGATCATCCTTTCTTCAAATTTCTCCACATCAATCTTCACCGCACTTGTAAAGTTTGACATCTCTGCTTCACTCCTTGCAAATCAGCAAATAGTGAACAACACTATTCACAACACCCAGCTCTAACTTGTTTTAAGAATTCTTTTCTAATGTGGAAGCTCAGACAAACCTACAACCACAGAGCATACTCCAAAATTCAAAACCTACAAACCTAAAGCTCTGATACCACTTGTTGGGAAAAAACCTTCCCTAATTACTGCAGGAATAAACAGAAAAATACTGAGAAATTAAAAGGAAACAACAAAATAGAGAACACAAGGATTTACGTAGAAAAACTCCAAACCAGAGAAAAAAACCACGGAAAGAAACAACTTCCACTATGTGAAAAATTGCTACAATCACACAAAATTTTCTCCCCAATCCCAATTACAAAAACACTATCTTCAAACCTTATACCACTCAAACCCTTTGCCCCACTCTCTATAAGAGAATACAAAATGAATTTAACTAGAGTCAGTACACCAAGCTTAAAGTGCTTCTGACTGGGATGCTTTGAAACCAAAGCCTTATGCTCCTTTTATAGTGCTTGGAGCACACCACTACCTTTTAGCTTTCCGATTCTTTGAACCTTTATGATTCCTTGAATCTTTCTAATGTAGAAAATCTTCATCCTAATATTTTGCAAAAATCCAACAGCTGAAACAAGTAGTGGCTGAAATTAATTAGTGAAATAAATTAGAAATAATTTTATTTCGTATTTCAAAGAAAAATAACAATTATATTACCACTTTTTTATATTAGGTTATTCGAACCCGATCCTCTTTCATTTACATCAAAAGAAGAAATAGAGTATTGTGAGATGAATCTTTTGAATACTTTGGGGCGAATAACTCAGAAGAAGGTAGAAATACACATTACATACTTAAAGAAAATGATCAAACTCATGTCATTTATATTTAAGTATCTTATAATAAACATTAAAAACAACATCTATCTTTTAATTCAAATTTTCTTTTCACAGAACGAGCTATTTAACCATTTATCTCCCTCCGAAATTCCAAGTGAAATTCAGGTAATTAAACTCTATATTGTCATATTTATAATTTTCCTCTTTTTGTTATTGAACTGTTTTATTTGGTAAATAGATGTATTTGGAATTACAAGAGAGAATACGGAGTGCCATTGATAATAATGCTCCTAATTGGTTGCCCGAAAATAACGAGAATTTAACTAATATTGGGTCGAATTATCTTCAATGCCTCAAAGGGACATTTAATTTATTTATCTCAATATTTTATTAATGCGTAAATTAAACTCGATTATTTATTATTGCAATACTTTTTTTTTTTTTTTCCTTTCTAAATATGATTTTAGTGGTCATTATCCAAGCAATGTTTACGATCAAGGATCTCAAGCAACCAACTTTAACGTCGAGTCATGTAACATTGTTGACCTTGGAAACTCTTCTGGGCTTTACGACTTCACCACAAGTCAACTCCTTTCCTCCATTCCACAAACCACATTTGAAACTATAGAGGTAATTCAACCTTTCCAATTACATTTTTATAACAAATTTAAAGTACATATTTTTTTGGAGTTGTTAGTGTATTATTGTTATATCCGATCCGTGTCCGAAAACCATACACAATTTGACGACTTCTAAAAAAAAGTATGAACATTTATTTCAAAATCATTCGATGATGAGAAAAGTACTCCACATTTCTATATTTATATAATACAAATGTTTTAAAATTTCACACATTCATTCGTCACATTTCAATAATATTACTGGGTTTTATTTTGTGTGCATCTTTTGAATTTATTAATTTCTTGGTCAATATCAAAATATTATTTCATCAATCATGTAACTAACAATTGTTTATTTTATTTACTAAAGAGTATTATTGAAATATGAAAGATTAAAATTCATCATTTTCTAAACATGAGGTTAAAAGTATTGAGTTTTTGCATGTATAATTAAAAAGATAAACTAATAAATTTTTTTATTATAAATAAAAATATGTGCTACAGATAAATTATTTTAAAAATTATGTTTAAATATAATACAACAATAGAATCTTAAAATTGTGTTAATTGTATAGAAAAAAATAAAAACAGGGGTTGGATTTGGCTTTAACTTTGAAGTCAAAGACGGCGACTACAGAAAGCTACCTAACTCCGGCAGCCGTGGTTTCCACCAACTCCCTTTGTTTTCTACCAACTCATTTCTCTTTTTCTTCTCTCATCGCCTTGTGGGTGTACTCAAATCTCCATTTTTCCAGTATTTTTCTTTTTTACTTGTCCTGTTTTCTTCTTGTCGTTTACAGAATCAAGGACACCCTTCCCTTGATATGGCAAATTCCTTGCAGAGTTTACCGAATGCTTCTCCTGTCGGATTCAGATACCAATTCCCCGGATCTTATTCTGCTTCAGACCCTGCTGCTTTTGGATCCCTTTCCTTCCCCTCTAGCCCTCTTTCTCCCTCACTCAAGTATGCTCGCCCGTCTTTTCCTTTGTGTTCTTTCCCATTTTTGAGCTTTCCATTCCTTGTTTCTGTTTGTTTGTTTCGATCATTTTGATGGGTATTTTGTGTTTTTTTAGAATTTGTACGATCCCTTGTGTTGGGTCGTTTTTATTAGATTGTGTGGATATACATGTCAAAATAAATTCTATTTTATAAATGCTTGTTGGACTCTCTAATGTGGGCAAGAGTGGGATCCTTACTGTTTGTATCTTCCGTTGTACTTGTTGGGAATGTCTTGTTATATCATTTTTTCTCTTCTCTTTAAGCCTTGCCATTTATATGTTAGGTCTCTGCAGTATACTCAGAAAGTGAAGCCAATTATGGCTGGGAATGCTTCTGACCATGTGAGTGTGGACATATCTTTGAGCCCAAGAGTAATTTCTGTAAAGCCTTCCAAGACTGTGGCCATAACGGATCAGGCTACGGCTCTTGTGCAAGCCGGTGTGCCCGTGATTCGGCTAGCTGCTGGTGAACCTGATTTTGATACACCTGCCCCAATTGTTGAGGTGTTATCTTAATCCAAAACTCCAATGTTCATTGTCCAAGTTTTCTATTCATGCTTGTATGTTTCTTCATTCTTACATGTTGAGTTGATTTTGATACCCCCCAATTGAATTTTAGGCTGGAATGAATGCGATTCGGGATGGTTTTACTCGATACACGCCCAATGCAGGAACTTTGGAAGTTCGCCAAGCAATTTGTCGTAAGCTGAAAGGTTAGTTGTGCTTAGGGGATGCGTTTTCAGAGATGTGGTTGGGCTGTATAGTAGTATAATTTATTGATGCAATCTGTTAATACTCCTTTTATGTCTCTAGAGGAGAATGGGATTTCGTATACACCCGACCAAGTATTAGTTAGCAATGGAGCCAAACAGAGTATAGTTCAAGCAGTTGCTGCTGTTTGTTCTCCAGGGGATGAGGTGGAGATTTTCTTGATCTTGTTATGGATATAATGAATTCATACTACTCTGATTGCCTGTTGTGAAAAGATATGATTAGGAGGCACAATAGTTCAATTTTGATTCAACTAGCTTTTGCTTAATCTAGGGAAATATTGAGGCAGTAAGCCATATATTGTAAAGGAACCTGATCCTTTTATAGCATAGTTAATGAATGTTTTTACATTTGTAGTGACTTTCTTGCTTTTACCAATCTTTTACTCCCAGGTTATAATTCCAGCTCCATTTTGGGTAAGCTACCCAGAAATGGCAAGGTTGGCCGATGCAACTCCTGTGATTCTTCCAACACGTATTGAGGATGACTTTCTTTTGGATCCAAAGCTTCTTGAATCGAAGATCACCGAGAAGTCAAGGCTGATGATTCTTTGTTCTCCATCCAACCCAACAGGATCTGTTTACCCTAAGGAATTACTGGAAAAGATTGCTGAAATTGTTGCTAAACATCCTAGACTTCTGGTGAGGTTTCTTTAAATTAACTGTGCTGAAAGTAACCTATTAGACTGTTTGATCTTAAATGATCTTTACTTTCTTTGCAGGTGCTGTCTGATGAGATATATGAACACATAATTTATGCTCCAGCAACTCACACAAGCTTTGCATCTTTGCCAGGAATGTGGGAAAGGACTTTGACTGTTAATGGGTTTTCTAAGGTAATTGAAATTTTGTTTTCTGATCTTTACCACTGCAAGCTATGTGAAAGTTCGTATTTGATCTTGTATTTTTTCCAAATGATTTCTTAACATTTGAAAGTGTAATGTTTTAGGCCTTTGCAATGACTGGCTGGAGACTTGGATATCTTGCTGGTCCTAAACACTTTGTTTCTGCATGTGGAAAAATTCAGAGCCAGGTATCTTAGAACTTCACTACTTCTCACCCCTTAAACATCTTGAGCTTGGTAATGCAATCTTCAATCTTCAATTGTCCCCAAGGGTGGCAGGTATGGTGGTCAAAGACTTGGGCTTTGAAATTGTGCTCCCTTCAACGTCCTAAGTTTGAGATTCACTTGTGACATTAATTTGTAGACACCTCCTGCGTCTCCATTACTTTGATTGATGTCTCCCAGTGCTTGACCTGGGGACAGGTGTGGTTACTTCGGGTATAGTAGAGCATACCTCCAATTTTCTGGTTTCCAAAAAAAAAATTGTCCTCAATTTTTGTCATTGCATTAGCCATTATGTTGATTTATTTTGTTTTTCTTTCCTTTCTTCCGAGTTTGTTGCTTACATAAGACAAGGCAATGTTGAAAATATTTCTCGTCAGATAACAAAAGTCTCCATATCTAGTCAGTCTGAGCAGTCTTTTATATATTTTAATATCCTATTTAGCTTGTTATCTCCCATAGAATTTCGTTTACCAGAAACCAAAGGTAGAATAAGGGATGGAGGAGGTTAGTTTTATATGCACAGTGGAATTCCCAAGAGGTGGTATAGTGATTGAAGACTTGGATTTTGAAGGTATGCTTCTCTCAAGCTCTCAGGTTCGAGACTCACCTATGACATAACTCCTTCGATGTCTCCGGTGCCTGGTCTAGGGACGGGTGTAGTTACCCTTGTTTTAAAAAAAAAATAAATGCACACTGGAATAGGTAATGTAGAATGGCTTTTGGATCTATCTTGGATCTACAGGTCTGGGAATTGGGTAAACATAGTTTCTATGTGGTTATACAAAACACTTTTTTATTTTTAATTTGAGACAGAAATTGTCAAATTCATTAATCAAGAGGAAAACTGTCCGTACTTGAACTAGATCTGTTCAATAAGTTATACAACTGTCTTTGAGTTATGATGATCGATGGAAAAAAACCCAAACCACCCTAATTGGATTGCTTAAAGATCTTGAGAACTTCGAAATTTTAGACGAAGTGTAAGGATACTTTGAATATCTGTTTCATGTCTGAGAATTTTAATGTAAGGATGATAGTTGGAGGCCTCTAGGCAACATAAAATGTTAAAGGGACTGAATGCTTAAATGGAAATCCAGAAGTTTTTGCTTTTACTCGAGACATTGAATTATGCATCACACACAAATATAAATATGTTTGGAATCTCTTAGAGAAATCTTATTGAATGCAATAGTTTCGCTTCCTTTTTTGAGGAAATATACTGCTATCTGTAGACGGACTAACTTCTTTGATTAAGTTTTCAATTGTCAGAATATCCATTTCTATCTCCAACTTACTCTGTATATGTTATGATAGTCCACTTCTGTTATGATAGTCTACTTCAGGAGCCAGTAGCATATCCCAAAAAGCAGCTGTTGCAGCTCTAGGAATGGGCTATGCTGGTGGGGAAGCAGTTGCTACGATGGTGAAGGCATTCCGAGAACGTCGTGATTACTTGGTCAAAAGCTTTGGTGAACTTGCAGGTGTCAAGATTTCAGAACCTCAGGTCCCAACTTCAACCTTTCGCTTGTTTCGAGCATTCCTAACCAATCTTCTGTCTTTCTCTTATACTTGGTGGTGTTAGTGTAATATCTGAAGTTTCTATAATTTGTTAGGGAGCTTTCTACCTCTTCCTTGATTTCAGCTCTTACTACGGATCTGAAGTTGAAGGATTTGGTGTAATCAACAATTCAGAATCGCTCTGTCGATATCTGCTTGAGAAGGGCGAGGTAAAGTTCATAAAAAAGCATCACATTTTTCATCATCATTTATTCTCATGGTACTTCCAAGATTCACACTCACTTAGTTGGAGATTGAATCAATCCAAATTTCCATTCAGCATCCTGATGAAACCCATAAAACAACAATTTTCCTTCTACCTTTTCTTACTAAGAGAAAATATCTACTAAAGTTTATTTATCTTCACAAGAGGTGGATCAATGTGGCTGTTGATTTTTCAGGTTGCTCTAGTTCCAGGGGGTGCATTCGGCGACGACACTTGCATTCGGATTTCGTATGCAGAATCCCTCAGTGTATTGCAGGCTGCTGTGGAGAGAATTAAGAAAGCACTTGAAGCAGCTAGACCTGTTGTTAACAACTGATAATGTATGGACAATATCTGCAAGGTGAATCAACATGAGCTGTTTCATACATTGTGCTGCTGTTTTACAAGCCCTCAATTTTTAGTTTCTTTTCACATTGATAATTTTAGCTGCTGAAATTTGTATTGAAATAAATAACACAATTCAGGGACATTTGTTCTGAAAACGTGAACTTTTTATCGAGCACTTCTCTTTACACAACAAGGCGTGTTTACTTTATTATTATTATTTTTTTTTTGGTACAAATTGAGGGGGGACTACAAACTCTACATAAATAGTATTATAGCTCTCAATTAAACGAAAGGCAAATACCGAATTTTCAAGATTGAATCCGTGATCGTAGTATTGAATTGGATTATGACCAAACAATAAAACTAACACATCATCAATCCTATCGGTTAAATCTTTTACTAGGTGTGTTTACTTGTCAGGAATGAGAATCAAAAGGGAAGAGAACACACTCAATGAGATGGATGCAGTTTTATCCATAGAACCTTTTGAGGATTGAGTTTACATTAAATGCTTCCGATAATGATATACTTGCATGTTAGCATGAAATTTTTACTTTAATTTTGTATTAAACTTTACATTTATTTCATTTATGCTCCAAACTTGCAAAAGACTATTTTAATTCTATAAACTTAAACAAGCAACCATAGAGTTATTGCTATTATTTTGTTGTTTGCCTCCATTTTCTCCAAATTTTTGTTGGTTAGTCAATTAATATGTAAAATTGGGCAAATTTTAAAAGACAGCCAAGCATTACTATGTGCCCAATAACTAGAGGTCATGAGTTTGAATGTAGAGTCCAATAAAAAAAAAACACTATAACAAAGAAAAAACACATGCAATAAATATAATTATATGGGATTTCCTCCCATAATTTATTTTGAAACTATTATTATTATACATATTTTACAAACACATCATGCAATACCATATTGGAGACAATTGGGCTCAATTGGTAAGAACCCATTTGTTTGTTTAGTTCCATAGAGCAACAACATAGGACAAATTATAATCCACACAGAAACATTATTGATATTTGTATAATTTATTACATTGGTAGGGAGAAAAAGTTTGGTTGTTTCCTTGGTTTGGTGCTTTTAAATGGCTCCCATTTTAGCTGAAAGACATGCATCCACAGCTTCCCCAACACTCAAGAACACTTTCCCTTTGAGCTTGGCAACAAAATTTGCCACCTTTAGCTTGTGAATCACTTGCCATTTTGGATTTGCAATGGCCACCTGAACAGAAATGGCAAATTAAATAAGTGTAAGAACAGAAAAACCAAACTCAAATTTTGGCTAAATTTATATAGGTTTGTATTCTTAACCCCTAATTTTCTAACATTTTTCGATTATCATACATTTTTCGTTGATGAAGGTTAGAATTGGCTAATAATTAACTTAATTAAAACTTCATGAGGTGGGTTGAAATAAAAGCTTAGGTCACTTAACTCCTTTTCTAAATTTCTTTATAATTGAGAAATGGGAGTCGCCCACCTATAAGCAACCATTTAGTTGAATAGTTGGTTTCACTACATACCAAAAAGTACTTACACCTGTTCTAAGTCTCTAATCTGAAAAACAACAATGAATTTTAAAATTAAACTTACTCGTGAATTTTGAACCTAAGCAATAGCAGATCTTCTAAGAGACAAGAGACTTGGGGGCCCTCAATGTTTTTGAAAATGATATATTTTATCCATATAAATTGGTCTATATTACATTCAAATATATACTTTAGTTATACATAACCTCTATTTTTTTTTATAAAAAATATCCTTTTATAAATAAAGTTTTCATTACTTTGGCCCCTACAAAATTTTTGGCCCCAATATTTCTAAACAAGACCCCCCGTGAACCTAAGATCCCTTGGGAAATATATATACTATGGAGATCTCAAATCTCAGAAGTTGTCCCTCACTAAGTACTGTGTCGAGTAAGTTTATCCTAAACTAATATGTGGTTGAAAAATATTGTAAGATAACATACTAAATTAAAACTTTTAAACTAAATCGAAAAAAATCGAAAAATAACATAAATTAAGCATTGATTCACCTCTACTCCACTGGCTGCCAAACTAGTCTGCAGTTCTTCAAGAGAAGCAATTGCTGAAGTGTCAATGTTCATTAAATCTATATAGAAAGAATAACAATATATCAATGGCTATATATAATAATCTTACAGAAAAAATAAAAAGAAGAAAAGAAAGCAAATTAATGATTTGATGGGAAGAGAAGAAAAAGTAAAGAACTAATTACTGGACAGATCAATGACTAGGAAGTGAATGGTTTTCTTTGTTAGTGCATCTTCTTGGCTGGTGATGAATCTCAAAATCCTATAAATGACATATAAACACACATTGAATATAAAGCTGAATCGTATTCGGCCGATACGAAGGAAAGATTCAAACTTTTAACCTCATATATTATACGATTTAACGAGGCGTTACCTATCTTTGACAAAGTTGGCATTCGCAAAGCAAAGCAAGCCCGACTTAACACGGATAATGAGGACTCCAGGAGTGTTAAGAGCCATTGGATATTGATGAATATCACAAAAGGTATGAGTTCCAGGGACTTTCCCCAAAATCTCAGTCCCAGGTTTGATTGAGATTACTAATATTTTGGCAAATGATATTAGTACCTGCAATTTATAAAATTTTGATGTTAGAGTTTATTGATTCACAGCTAAAATCTGTTTATGATTATGAAATAATTTTGTTTAGATCTTTCTCATACCATTCTTTTGAGAAAAAAAACAAAAACAAAAACAAACTTGTTTACCAACTATTTCTTTGCTTAGTCATATACTTACAAAAATACTTGTAAAATTGTATATAGAAAAAACAATAGTTTAAGAAATTATTTTGTTATTCAAGATTTCATTAGGATTATGAAAGAGGTTTTAAAAGTAAGTAACAAGTCAAGTTTGATTTATTTAAAATAGAAAATCATAAAATAAAACAAACCTTAAAAGGAATTTTCGAAGGTCTGTTTGGGAAAAATAGGTTATGCAATGAATTTCTAACAGCATATGAAGATTTTTTTTTTTTTTTTTTTTTTTAATATAATTATAATTATTATTTATTATTATTTTATTTTTAAAAGCTTGCATTTATGAATTAGTTCTTTAGAGTTGTCCATTTAACTTTTGAGTTTTGCAAATATTTATAAAATCACTCAATTTTGAGCTAGTACTTTTATATACTACCAACGTTATTAATAGGAATATATACTGACATTAAACATGACAACCTAATTACAGTCAATTAATAAAATGTATATAATGGTAATAACAATAAATATATATAACCTAAAAATTAAAAATCGACCTTTTCTAAATGTTATTGAATTTAATAAAATAGTCTAAGATATAAATCTAACAAGAACATAATTCAACCTATATAATAAAATGTAGATTAACTAAATGTTATCAAATTGAAAAACAAAAATTTATGTCAATAAGAGCAGTGACTGCATCAATATACACCTAACGGTTAAGGGGTCATGAGTTTGAATGCCCCTACCCTAAATTATTGTAATCTCAAAAAAAAAAAAAAAAAAAAAAATTATATGTTAAAGTATATTGAACCATAATGATATATGTATATATAATCAACTAGAGACTTTTGAATTTCCTAAATAATTCCAACTTTATATTATTCTTCTACTCAGTAAAAGGACAAAAAGTAAAATAAAATAATGATAATGAAAAGATGACCCAATCTTCCACCACATTAAATTGAAGACTTAACTGGTTTTGATGTGATTCGGCTCATGTTTTATTATTAAATAATTATCAAGTGGATTTATTTTAAATTTAAAGTTTTTTTTAGTACAAATTTAAAGGGGTCCACAAACCCTAGTACTATTAATCTAAAATAAATTAGAGTTAAATATCAATTTTTAAGATTAAATCTGGCCGTGATCTTAAAATAGATTATCATCAAACAATAAAATCAACACGTCATCAACCCTAAATTTAATGTAATATTATGGGTAAGTTCTTTGTAATTTAGGCCGGTTAAATAACCATTTTATTTTGTGTTTTTAATTTTTAAAACTATGCCTATACAAATTATTTCATATATTAGTTTTTCCTACAGCAATATTTCTTAAAAACTAAAAATAAATAATGATATTCATGTACAATTTAGTAGTTAAAATATTACAAGTTAAAATTCACACTATCTTCAAATGTTGTTGAATTTTTTTTTTCTTTTTAAAAGAAATTCAGTTTTTTATTTAAAAAGTGTTTTGATTTTTGAAAATTTGTTTAAGATTTGATTTAACTCAAAATTCAAATGTATTTTCACAGAAAGTTAAATCTCACGGTAGAAAATTGAATAGAAAACCAGCTTAACTCCTCAACATTAAAAATAAAGCTCGTTTGTAACACAAGTTTACTTTCTTCTATTCTCAAAATCAGAAATTATTTAATAAAGTTGTCATATAATGTGGCTTGATTCAACAATTTTCATGTTTGTATGGACCCTCTCTACATCTAATAATAAAAAACTTGATGTTAAAGTGTGTGTTTAGCCTACATGTATTCTCTTTATTAAATTAAAAAAAGAATTAAAAAAACTTTAAGTTATTGAGTAATAATTTGAAGGTCGGTAGAAAACCAAAATGAAAGAGGGAATAAAAAGAAGATACCGAGAGGAGGAGGCCCATTTCGACCGAAACGAAGAGGACGCCGAAGAAAGCAGCGAGGCAGACGAAGAAATCGAGCTTATCGATCTTCCATATATTGTAAGCTTCATGAAGATCAACAAGGCCGGGAAGTGCAGAGAGAATAATGGAAGCGAGAATGGCGTTGGGAGTGAAATAGAGGAGCTTGGTGAACAGCTCCAGAGAAACCATCACCGTGAGAGCCATCACTATGTTCGACACGGCCGTCTCGCATCCCGCACTGTAATTCACGGCCGATCGCGAGAAAGAACCTGCACACACAAACAACACACAACCATATTCTATTTTATAAAGGCTTGCCTTAGGATTTTCAAATCATGTTTAATTAGGATTTTAAATTAATTACCAGTTGCTGTGTAGCAAGAAGTGAGAGATCCGGCGATGTTCATGAACCCTAATGCGATCATTTCTCTGTTTCCATCAATGTTGTATCCTTTCATTGAGGCGAACGATCTGCCCACTGCAATGGCTTCCTGATAATAATTAACGGATCAATTAAGACCTTTCTTCTAATTCCTCTTTTTTTTTTAAAAAAAAAAATGGTGTGGAATTCTTGGTCAAGTTTCAAACCTAACAAGATTTTCAAAATTTTTGCTAATTCCGTAATTAATTTATTTTGGTTTTTTAAAATTAAGTATACTTTATTTATAAATTTCTCCTTTTTATCTGAAAATTGGAAGAAAATAAGTTTAAGTTTTAAAATAAAATACCAATTTAAAACTTAAACTTCATTTGATATTATTAAGTTTTACCTTTTGTTTTTGAAAATTAAACCTATAAATATAACTCTTACATATAAATTTTTCAAAAATCAATGTTGGAAACTAAAAAAAATGTTGTTCTTTATTTTTAAAATTTGGGTCGAAATTTAAATGTTTCGAGGAAAAAATTATAATAGAAAGATTAAGAAAAATCTAATTTAATTTCAAAAATAAAAAAAAAACAAAATGGTTATTGAATGAAGGTTTATATTTTGAAATTTTGTTTTAAAATTATTTACTTTTTTATGACCAACCATTGGAATTTTTGCTCCCATATACCATTTATGTTTAAACCTAAATAGGTATTTCAATTTAAAGTTTATTGATTATATTACAATTTAAAGTTTATTGATTATACTTATTTTAATTTTATCCACCTTTTAAAAACTAAAGTATGTTTTGAAAACCAAACAAAAGTAGTTCTCAAAAACTTATTTTTGCCCCCAATGAAAAAGTAACTTAGAATTTAGCTAGAAATTCAATTGTGGATAATTTGTAACCCAATTTTCAAAAATCAAAATTAAATAATTATGAAATGAGACTTTAATTTTCAAAGTAAAAACATAGCAAAGCAAACAAAGAAATTCAAGATAATAATAGAATTTTATGAACACAAATTTCAAAAAAAAAAAAAAAAAAAGAAGAAAAGATCGATCAAACGATACTAAACGAAGATAGATCAAGAGAAAAAAAGAGAAGTGAACGAACCGTGAGGGCAACAACTGCGACGATGAGGCTGATCTTGGCGATTTGGGGGATGTGAGGGCTATGGATTTGGATGTGATGAGCAGAAATGGGATTGAGGCCGGCCGGGACTCGTTTGACGATCTTCACGCCATGGAGGTCAGCTCTTGTGAGAAACACAATAAGTGTTGATACAATTACACAAACAAGTGGAGCTATGGCTCCTAACCAGAACACTTTCTTGTATTTTTTCCCCTGCATATATATATGCCAATCAACTTTTTCTCATCAACATCATTTATCTTCATATTGAGCCTGACACCCTTTACTCAACAACTACCCTTATAGCTTTAGACCCTTCTCATACAAAATGATGAAATGTAATCATATTTTAAAATTTTCTAGAGGAAAAAAGTATTAAAAAAAAAAAAAAAAAAATCTATTGTAAAAATCAATTTAAAATTCTTTCAAAAGTATAAAGACTAAAATGCAACATTTCAAAGTTAAAACAAAGCAAACTTAAAATATAGAGATAAAAAATAGTATTTTAACTTATAAATTTATAAATATGATAATGAAAGAGAGAATTTATGAAGTTTTGACTGGATCAACAATATTTGAGAATGAAGATTAGTAAGTATTCGAGTTTTAATTTACACATATTTCGACTATTTAACAAAAAAAAATCACTTAATTTATAACATTTAAATGTCTTTTTTTTTTCTTTTTTTTTTTTTTTTGTAAAATTGTTCCTCAAATAGTTGATTATCATAGACAGAACTCGTAACACTTTCTAAATTCACTTCACCATTTATCCAACTCGGCGGGGTTGAAAAATAAGATTCCAATTTACTTTCTACCTTTAAAGTTTGGTCTTGTTTTGTTAAGGGACGGCAAACCTACCCGAACCTCCACATTGATTTGATATTATCCACTTTGGGCATAAGCCCTCATGACTTTGCTTTTGATTTCACCCAAAAGACCTCATACCAATGGAGATGTTTGTCTTCTCTTATAAACCGTACACCTTAACTCAAACCACGAATCCTTCTGAATTACACTTGAGCAAACCGTAAAGTTACAACCACGAATCCACTCGATTTATGTTTGAGCGTACATCAGCTACCCCTCACCGAGCCAACCATTTCAGAAGAACTCCCACACCGGAGTTCACAGATTCTCAATCACAAGCACATTTAGAAGCACTCCTGCACCGAAGCACACATAAAACGTCTCAACCACGGATTTTCATCATGACTATTTCATAGTTCATATTGAGACTCACAAATCTTTGTTTCATACTTGAGGTTCTTCCGATATGGCTAAGTCAAGAGCACAATTCTAATACCACTTGTTAAGGGACGACAAATCTACGCGGATCTTCACATTGATATGATATTGTCCACTTTAAGCATAAGCCCTCATGACTTTGCTTTTGATTTCATCCAAAAGACCTCATGTCAATGGAGATGTTTGTCTTTCTCTTATAAACCTAAGATCTGCCTCTTATTTAACCAATGTGAAATTACTACAACTTTGTTTGTATTCGCAACATATTTTATATATTTTTTTTTTGAAAGAAGATACGATATATAATATTATAGCAAAGCTAGCGAGAAGCAAGCAGTAACAGAATTAGAATTCATGAGTACAAAAAGCTCTCCAATTTAGAGCAATACTAACTGTATCATAATTACAAAAAGATGAATCTTTAGTGCACCAAGAGGCCATCTGAATAAGAATGTTCTCCCAAAGAGTTGTGGATGGAACATCCATGTGAGAGCTATCAAAGAGACGCACATTCCGTTCCCGCCAAATACACTAAAGAATTGAACCTAATATGTTACTCTGAAGGATATGTCGTTGGTTGATAAGACGAATATCAATATTGGAAATAATGAATTCAGAGGTAGATACATTGTTGGAAGCAGGTTGCATATCAGAAGGTAGGCGAGACCAAATATCAGAGTAGTACGAGCATTGCAAAAAGATGTGATCCAGGCTTTCTTCACTATTTTTGCATAGAGAACAACGGTTCAGGTTGAGGCATTTATTAGCAAATCATCGTTGCAAAATTTCCATAGTGTTGAGGCTGTTGTTGAGCATGATCCAGATAAATATTTTAATCTTCTTGGGGATATGAAGGGCCTAAAAATTCAAGCTCAACTTGGGAAAAATCTCCGTAAAAGCATTTTGAAATAACAATCCTTTTAGAGATTTCACAGAGAAGTTGCCCTTAGAATCAAGAATCCAATTCAAAATATCTTCATTACCGCCAGTGGGATGTCGCCAATCATTGGAAATTTCTGTCCATCTCTCGATTTCTCTATTCATTAAAGAGCGATGAGGCCTTATATCCCAGCTATTAGTTGATGAAAACCAAGCTTCACTTACAAGCATTTCTTCAGATAATGAAATAGCATAGAATCGAGGAAGAAGAGCCCGAAGAGGTCCATTGCCAGTCCAATTATCCAGCCAAAATCTAGTGTGACCACCATTTGATATTTTCTAACATGAGTTAGCTATAACAGGAGCAACAAACTTAATGATGGAGATCCAAAGAGAATAGCAGCTACTGAATCTGCTTTTGCTCGGTAAAATTCCATCAGAAAATGGTTTATATTTTTCCATAATCACATTTTTCCAAAAACCATTAGTTTTAGTCAGAAAGCGCCATATCCATTTGCCAAGAAGAGCTTCGTTATGTATGTGTATTATATCAATACCCAAACAACCTTTGTTATTTGGGAGAGTCACCTTGTCCCAACGAACGAGATGAGATCCACCTTTACAAGCCGCTCCTTCCCATAAGAAATTGCGCATACATTTTTCAATCTTCTTATAAATATATACCAGAGCTTTGAAGATAGACAACATATATATAGGTAAATGGCTAAGAACCGATTGTATAAGGGTAACTCGGCCTCCTCTGGATAAATATTTATATTGCCAACTGGAGAATTTCTTCTCAATGTTTTCAATGATAGAGCTCCAAAAAGTGTGGTGACGGGGGTGACCACCAAGAGGCATTCCAAGGTACAACAGAGGAAAGGTGGAAGTTTGACAGTTCCATATATTGGCCAAATAACTCAAATAAAAAGGATCTATATTGATCCCAGCAATGGAAGACTTTTTTGGATTAATGTTCAAGCCAGAGGAAGCTTCAAAGATATGGAGAATGTTTAGCAAATTTTTAACTTTCTCAGTATCCGCCACGGAGAAGAGAAGAATATCGTCCGCAAAAAGCAGATGAGTAATGTAAGCTTCATTAATAATGTACCCATGTATCAGACCTTTGTTCTGAGCATCGGACAGCAACCGAGACAGATAATCCATGGCCAACACAAAGAGGAAGGGAGAGAGCGGATCCCCTTGTCTGATACCTCTCGATGTTTTGATTTTACCTCTCGGTTTCCCATTCACCATAATGGATAGATTCACAGTAGACATACAAGCCATCATCCATTTCCTCCATTTAGAACAGTAAGCTTTTTTATGAAGAACGACAATGATGAAATGCCAGTTAATCTTATCGAAAGCTTTTTCCACATCAAGTTTGATAATCACACCCGGATTCTTAGAACATCGCCAATAGTCAACTGTTTCATTAGCAATCAAGATGGCATCTGTAATTTGTCGACCATGAACAAATGCGCATTGAAGATCAGATATAGTCTATGGGAGAGTATATTTCAATCTGTCAGTAAGGACTTTGACCAATATTTTATACACGCTCGTAGTAAGACTTATAGGCCTGAAGTCAGTAACTTTAACCGGTCTAATAACTTTGGGTATGAGAGCTACATATGTTTCATTCAAAACATTATTGATAATACCATTTCGATGGAAGTCTTGAAACAAATTCATGAAGCTCTCCTTGAAAATCGACCAATGCCTCCTAAACAATTCGATGGTGAAACCATCTGGACCAGGTGTCTTGTTGCAGCCAAGACTGTTCACCCCATTTAAAATCTCCTGCTCAGTGAACGGTGCTATTAGTAATTGATCCTGAGTGTAGGATATAGGATTCCAATCAAGGTTGGAAATAATCTAGTTTTCACCTCTTTTATTGGCATAAATATTAGAAAAATAGGCAAAAACTTCTTTCTCAATCTCATTGTATGTTACACAGCTGTAGCCTTGAGCATTCACAAGTTCGGAGATGAAACTGTAGCGTTTTTTCGCTGAGCATGACGTGTGGAAAAAGGCTGTGTTTTCGTCACCCTCAAGTAACCATGCTTTCTTGCATCTTTGCCTTATTAATCTACCATCATTTATAATGATACTGTTGTAATCGGCTTTGAGAGCTATTCTCTTGTGAATTTCAGTTTGAGAAATAGTTCCATCTTCCTCCATTTTGTCAATGCGATCGATCTCTTCTGTAATGGCGGATGTAGCGGCCTGACTTGGAGCAAAAGTTGTTTGTTCCAGTTTTTGAATTTATTAGCCACATCCTTCAATCTTCGAATAAAAACATAGACAGGATATTCAGAGGATATGTTATAAGACCACCAATTCTTAAGATCAGCTTCAAACTTTTTGTGAAGTAGCTAAGCATTTTCGAATCTAAATAGACTATGACCCCATCTCAAGTTAACCGATTCCAATAGGATTGGGAAATGATCAGATGTAATACGAGATAGGTGCTTAGAATGATGTACCTGAAATTTATTCATCCAATCCATAGAAAATAAGAAACGATCAAGACGAGATAAAGTGGAAGCATACCTCAAATTGGACCATGTAAAGTGACCATTGATAGCTAGCAGATCAATGAAATTTGATATTGATATAAAAGAGTTAAAATAGGCCATATTTTTACGAGAGATATTAGACGATGTAGTTTCTGATATCCAACGAACCATATTGAAATCTCCATTGAGCAGCCAAATCAGAAACAAAGACCACAAAGGTCATAGAGCTTACACCAAAAAGATTACCTGCGACGACGCTTTGTCGGGCCATAAATGCCTGTGCACCACCAAAAGAATTTGTCCTGAAGACTGAGATGCACAGAGAGTGTATAGTTTCCATAAACAACGTCTTTGCTAGTGAAAGATAGGGAATCCCAAAGAATCAGAATACTGCCTGACCAATTTGATGCTTCCAAAGAGCACCAACCGACACAAATAGAACTCCAAATAGACTTGATAAAGCTAGAGCCAGGAGCCATATTGAGCTTTGTTTCCGATAGAATAACTATATCTGGATTAAGACGACAAATTTCCTGTTTTATCGTTGCTCTCTTTGTAGAAGAGTGCAACCCTCAAACATTCCAAGATAAAACTTTCATTGACTGGAATGTGCCCCATCGAAACCTGTAGACTGCTGATAACTTAAATCAGAGAGAGCTCTTCGTTCATCTACAATACTGTCGATAGCAGTCATACAATAGTTGTTGTCAATCAGCCACTGGTGCAATCGCCTTTTAATCGTATCTCTATCAGAATTGACACGCCCATGTCATTTACTGTATTAACCTCATTGAGAAATACTTCGCTAGATTCCAGTATGTCTTCCATTGGATCCATAGTTTCCCTAACCAGCATAGAGTTTTCAATATAATTCGCATTTTCAGACTCTTCGGGACTGGATAGAGGCAAATCCATTTGTTCCTTAGAATTTCCCAAATCTCCCAAATCGATCACAATATTATGTTCCTCCGATAAATCTTGCATATCTCGCAATGAGAGATTAGAATGATTTATATGCCTAGAAGATAAGAAAGATGAGCTTTGCACCCCGGTGGTTGGGAAATTATTGAGCCGCTGCATAGAAAGAGGAGAGGAGACACTGTTGATCTGTTCCTATGTACCAGGGTTTTTGTTGTGCAAGATCGAGTAAGATTGCTGCAATTGCACTTCTGAAGTACGATCTACCTTGCCCGTTCAGATAAAATCAAATTCTCGGACCTTTTATTTTGGGCTCGCAATAGCGAGGTGTTGTTTTCGTCATTTTGATAAACCCCAACATATTTTATATTTACTTTGTAATGATGTTTTGGAAAATCAAATTATTACCAAACAATGCATAAATTATTACCATTGTTAAAAATTCAGGACTTCTTTGGAAAATAAAAGTGTAGTTAAATTTAAAATTTGATCTTATATTTTGGAGATGGTTAGAAATTTAGTTATTATCGGTTAAAAAGTATTTGTTTTTATTTATGTTCGAGCATAATGAGGTTTTCTTTGATGGATTATTTAGGAGGTTTAAGCAATAATGAAAAAAAGGAAATTATAATAAATAGTCTATTCTAACAAAATAATTATAAATGTAGTCAAATTTGAAAATATTTATATCTATAGTAATAAATACGGTTCAATACTATATTATTAATACTCATTAATACAATATTATTTATTTATTATTATTTTTTTTGAGAATATACAATATTATTTATTATTAATACATTATTATATATTATTAATACCGTATTATTATTATTAATAGCTATGTCTATGATAGTTTTATTTTTTTTTTAAAAGTAACCACATTAATGATTATTTTCTGAATTTGACTAATCTTCTAAGTTTCTAAAATAAAAATACAAATATTGTTTTTTTGTTAAAAAAAAAATCATAGAAAAGTATAGCTTTCTTCGAATGAAATTGATCCAATTAATCTACATTAAATTAAAGTTTAACTTTTTAAAAGATTAAATTTATAATTTAAATAAAAGTGAAGAAAAGGTAAACAGAATTAAAATACTGAAGAAACACAATCATTCATAATCCTCAATACCTGAAAACTAACTACAAAAATTTGTTAGGAAAATAGGATCTTAGAATTTTGCCATAAAACGGGGTAGGTTCATTCTAGCTTTTACTTTTATGGTGGTGTCATCACTTTTCTTTTTCTTTATTGCTTTTCCCACTACAGACCCAATTAAATCTCAAGATAACATCTATATTATTTTCAAAAATTAGATATATATTTATTCCCAAGAAAAAAATACGAAAAGAAAAGTTTATCCTTTATTTATTTATTATTGGTCGACTATTCGAGAGTCGCCCGGCGCAAGCACTCTAATTATAATCATAACATAGCTGCTTGGTGGTCTACATTTCATAACCAAAAAAAGAAGAAACTATAAAATATTATACAACATCAAAGTGGATAACTTCAAACTTAAAATAGAGTTCAATTAATGGAAAAATATATAAAAAAAATATTAATTATAACAAAAGATTTATGGAATCAGATCACTCCTTTTATGTCAACTAAAAGAAAATCAAACAAATAAATTCATAAATTAGGTTAAATTACAGTCCCTAACTCTTTTTGGCCACTAGGCCACTCATAATTGTTGACTTATTTAGAATACAACATAAAAATCAATAATTCAACCAACCCAAATATATCCATAACTAAAAGATTATAAGTTTGAATTATTCACTTCAATTAAAAAAATATCTTTTTTAAATAAAAAGAAAAGATAGTTATAGAAACTCAAAAGAGTTCACCATCAAGAAAGAAAGAAAATACAGGAGGTTGAGAGTTTAAACATACCAGTAATCTGGCCATGAGGATGAAGGACAGAAACGAGGAGCCAATGATGAAGTTGAAGGGATTCCACTGCAGTAAAATTAAAAAAAAAGAAGTTAAAAAAAAAAAAAAAAGTAAGAAAATAAAAATGTCTCTCCTACTTTACCTAAACATCGATTATATATGACTCAATTACTTTTTCTAACAGAGAATGAAGTAGGAACTTGAACTTATTGATTTGGGTAATTTTTTTGGTTTTAAATTATAAATAAAAATGGATTAAAAGTGAGATTAATGGAAATAATAATAATTACAGGGTCATGATGAAATGATCCAAACACAGCTTTGATAACAGAGATAATATCAGTTTTGTTAGTGAAGTGAGAGATGCCAAGCAGTCCTTTGAGCTGTTGAAGCCCAATTACAATGGCAGCTCCTCCCATGAATCCAACTGTGGCAGCATGTGACAGAAAATCCACCAAAAATCCCAGCCTGAAATGTTTCACAAAACCAAATACATTAAATATTACTATTATTTCATTGTTCTTTTCCAAAATCCATTACTTCTTGTACTATGTCACATGATATTGTCCCTTTTGACCAAAATTATGTTTTCTTCATCATTCATTTCTTAAAACTTAATCAATTTATAAAAAAAATGGCTACAATCATTCATCTTCAGACATACATATATTTGGAGGATATCAAGTTTGAAATTTGTGAATAAATTTAATTATTGTAAAATCTCATTGTCTTTTAGAACTGAATCTTGGAAGCAGCGCAAATATAGGTCTGATTTTTCAATATTAAAAAAGAAAACTTATAGTCCCACCTTCAATGAAAGAGAAAATAAAAAGATTAAAAGTTAAGAAATTTATAAGACTAGTCGAATTTAAAAAATAATTATAATACGAGAACTTTAAACAAAAAAATAGTAAATGTAGTCATTGATGTTAATGAGTATTGTTATATAATTTTTTATAATATGGTATTATTAAGTATTTATAATACAATATTAAAATTTATGGATGTAAATATATTAGAATTTGAGTACTACATTCATAATTACTTTGTAAGAAAGTCTAGTGTTAGGATCCCACAAATTGTCCAACATTGGAAAAATAGAGAGTCCAATAAACATTTATAAGATACGTGGATTACTCCTCTCATCACCAATTGGTTCTGAAATGGATGTCCACACTATCTAATATGGTATCAGAGTCTATTAAACGCAAACGGGGAATTGGTTTAATAAATTGAAATTGAGATCTAATTCAGGTGAAACCGAAAAGAGACACAAGACTATCTTGAGAGAACATATTAGGATCCCACAATTGTCTCACATTAAAAAAAGTGAAGAGTTCAACAAACATTTATAAAATAGGGAGACTATTCCTCTCATCACCAATAAATTTAGAGATGTATGTCTACTCAAAATAGACACTATCTTGAGAGGGGGACTACTCCTTTCATCATTAATAGATTTTGAGATAAAAAAAACCAAAGAATAAATGCAACAAGTAATTAAGCATATGAGTATTAGAAGTTTTTAGGGTTTGTGATAACCATTTTCCTACAATAATATATCTACTCATGGTTTCTTTTTTTTATTTTCATTATACTGTACACAAAACAAACTTCGTTTTTTGCAATTCTCTTAGGTCCCTACCACAGTCTAAGGAAGTGCTGAAAATGGTCAAATTCAATCATTACTTGGAACTGTAACCATAGAGTTTTAATTGCAACCATTGGCATTTTCTTTTGGCAGTTCTCTCGGAAAGGAAAAAAAGATAAATCCAAATAACAGCTTTAATGATATTTTCGTTAAATAAGAAAAAAGAAAAGAAAGAGAGATGACCGAAAGAGTCCAAAGGCGGCCTGAAAGATTCCGGCGAAGAAAGTGGCGGTGAAGACAAGGTTTGTGTAAGCAAGAGGGTCGGCGGCGGGATCTTGAATCTTCTGTATCATCGCCGGCAAAAGCAGAGAAACTATGGCCACCGGACCGATCGCTATCTCCCTTGATGTTCCCAACACTGAATAAACAAGCGGCGGCACTATGCTTGTATCTGCCCAAATATACCATCATTCATTTTTATATTCTAATTTCATATGCTTTTCCTGAATTAATTCATTAATTAATTACTTCTTTATCCTATAACTTACACAGCCCGTATTGAGGATCAAGCTTCGCCAGATTTGCATACCCAATACTCTGCATCACACACAAAGTATTTCATTTTGTAATTAATGATTCAATTTGTAATCCATCCGAAAATTTAATCCTACCCTTTCTTCATATTTTTGGTTGGATTTGGAAATTTGCATAATTTCTAATAAGTAATTAAGACGAAATTACATAATATAAATACTAAATCTCATTCTTTTTTTTTTTTTTTAAGTACATGAACCACAAACCCTATTTAGAGGATATTACTTCTCTTAAATAAATGAGAGGTAAATAATTGTCACCAAACCATGAAACTAGCCGGTCACAACCCTTTCGTTCTAAATCTTATTCTTAGATAAAATAAGTTATCAAAATTAATTAGAAAGCAAATATCATAATTAGAGATTGAAATCTAAACAAATCAAGATTATAGGATGATCATTTCTGTTATGTTTGATTATAACTGGTAATTAGTTAAATAAAAATTACATTGTCTTACAATAATAAATTCATAAACTTGTTTAATTACCTGGGGAATGCAGAGGCTAGCGAGAGTGAAGCCGGCCAAGATGTCGTTCTTGAACTTGGCGGGACTGTAGGTCCGGCCCCACGAGAGGATGGGGAAGATGGCCTGCAAAAGAGAACCAACCAGAGAGGTTCCGGTTTTCTTCTTGATCGACGAAAGCTTGGTCGGATCGGGAAGGACTGTGTCGTGGAGAGAATCGATGAGCTCTCGCCACAGCCCCGGTGGGTCTGGTGGGTTTGCCACCCAATTAGCCCTTTCTGTAGGGCTTCTCTTCTCGACGTCCTCGACCATCGAGGGCCCCGACATAGTCGGAGATGTATCGGTGTTGGCGACCGACATGTTTTGAAGTGTTTGGGGGAACGCTCGGAGAGCAAGCTCCGGCGAGAGTGGGAAACAAAGTTGGTGAGATTATAAATGAAGGTTAATTAGTTGCATGAAACTAAGCTGAGCTTGGCCAAGAGGCAGCTTCACAAAACTCAAGCATATATAACCAGTCAAGCTTCTTGAGGAATCATATTATATCACGAGATGCCACTTCCACATCCTTCAAATATATATAAAAAGATATTCTTTTTGTTCAAAAAAGAAAAAGTTCAACTTCAAATTTATTTTTAAAATTTTAATTCATTTCCAATGGGTTTAGTCACTGCTTTAAAAATAAATGATATTATGATATGCCAATTTACATTTTAAAAATTAGAGATAATAAAAGAAACTAGTTGGACACAAGGCATTGTCTATTGAACAAGAATTATCAACTTTTAAATTTGTATCTGGGACATACTACCTTGAGGAATGAAAAATAATGCATTAAAAAATATAAAAAATGAGGATTTAATTTATGCACATTACCTATATACGCAACACATTATAACTAGGAAGTTTGGAAATTTTGCTTTTGTCTATTTTTTCAAGGTATAAATGTCATGTTTGTAGGATCTTTAAGCAACATTAGAGGGGTGGGTTGTTTACTAATATGTCCTTTTTTTTTAATCCAACTTTGTTAAACTAAAAGATTATCCAATTGAAAGCA
This sequence comes from Sechiopsis laciniata, assembly GCA_037833695.1. NCBI lineage: Eukaryota > Viridiplantae > Streptophyta > Magnoliopsida > Cucurbitales > Cucurbitaceae > Sechiopsis > Sechiopsis laciniata. The sequence continues at coordinate 16,304,899 of JBBMKA010000022.1, forward strand.
AGTCCTATTTCATGAACATTAAAATAATATGTGAATCGAAATTGCGAAAATTAAAAGATAAGGGAAAGAAGACACTGAGGTTTATAGTGGTTCTAAATTTCTACTCCACTTTTCAAGACTCCTTCTTGGGTATTTTATTGATGATCTTCTTACACGGGTGAGATCTAAACCTCTACGACCCTCTTTTTCTTAGGCTAAAGAGAAACTCAAATCATTTTCAATGCTTCAAGATCAAACCAATTCAATTTTCTCACAACCCAAGGTATATACCACACTTTAATACAAATTCCAAAGAAAACAATGGATCTCACAAAATTGCCTCTTGTAGGCAAGATACACAAATTGATACAAAACAAGAACGTTCTCACAAAAATTAAACTATGCCGTTTGAAGAGTATGTGAGAAGTAATTTGAGAGAATATTCAACACTTTTTGAGAGCTTGAAAATTTGGAAGCTTGCTAGACGGAACTCTTGGAAGGTTGATGCAAGATATTTAAATGAAGAGAAAATTAAAAAATGGCCATTAAATCTAGGGTAAAATGAGTGGATGAGTGAGATTTAATCAAGATGGAATGAAATGTGGCCATTGGATTTAATGTAAAAGGTATAGATGGTTGAAATACAATAGATAGGAAATGGAAAGAATTATTGGTGAATAATAATAGAAAATAATGGGAAAATCTCGTTTTTGGTTAATGGGGTATTTTTTTCGCCAATCTTGTTTTGGTCATATCTTTCTCGTTTGAACTCCAATTCAGACGATTCAAGATGCGTTGGAATTCTCTTTTCGAGATCTACAAGATAGACTTTTTGAAACACTAAAATAATCAATACAAAATTGAGTTTATTATCATCAAAATATTTGGATTGATTTGAAGCCTTAAAGCTAAAAATCTCCCCATTTTTGATGATGACAAACCACTCAATAAACATTATAAATTCATCAGTATTCTCCCCCTTTTGTTATCAACAAAAAGATATAAGAATATATTTTTCTTCCCCTCAATTTTATACATAATTAAAACAATTCTCCTCCTCAATACAACATGACAAAAAATTATCTTGTTTTAAAAATTAATTTGTCATTAAATGCTAATGATACCAAGTGCAAGTCTATTTTGACAAAAAAATTCTTCATTTAAAGTCTTTGTAAGAATATCTGCTACTTGTTTCTTTGTAGGAACGTAATTAATGACAATATTTCCATTTTGCACATGCTCTCTAAGAAAATGATGTCGAATATCTATATGCTTTGTCTTAGAGTGTTGAATAGGATTTTTGGTTAAATTAATTGAACTAGTGTTATCACAAAAGATAGGTATTTGTTTCAAATTTAAACCAAAATCACACAAAGTTTGTTTCATCCATAAAACTTGAGAACAACAACTAGCGACAGCAATGTATTCAGCCTCAGTAGTAGATAATGCAACAGAAATTTTACTTTTTACTATACTAAGAAACTAATAAACTACCAGCAAAATCCGCATCAGAATATGAAACTAAATGTAGAGATGCATTCTTAGGATACCATAAACCTAAGTCAGATGTGCCAAGTAAATATTTAAACATTTGTTTCACAACATGTAACTCTTTAATTAGGACATGATTGAAATCTAGCACACATGCATACACTAAACATTATATCAGGCCTACTTGCAGTTAAGTAAAGCAAGGATCCGATCATACCTCTATAAGCTTTAATATCCACCTTTTTATCTTTATCATCTTTATCAAGCTTTGTAGTGGTACTCATTGGGGTCTTTGCTATTTTTGCATTTTCTAGTTTAAATCTCTTGAGTAGATCTCTTGTGTACTTCTCTTAATTTATAAAAATTCCATCTTCAAGTTGTTTGATTTGAAGTCCAAGAAAAAATTTTAGTTCTCCCATCATGCTTATTTCGAATTCACTGTGCATACACTTAGAGAATTCCTCACAAAGAGAAGAGTTAGTAGCACCAAATATAATATCATCAACATAAAATTGTACTAACAAAATATCACTTTCTTTAGTTTTAATAAAAAGTGTACTATCAATAAGTCCCATTTTAAAATTATTATCAAGCAAAAACTTACTCAAACGGTCATACCAAGCTCGAGGAGCTTGTTTTAGAACATAAAGAGCTTTATTTAACTTAAAAACATAATTTGGAATTTCAAAACTTTCAAAGCTAGGAGATTGTTCAACATAAACTTCCTCCATTATAAAACCATTTAAAAATGCACTTTTCACATCCATTTGAAATAAAATAAAGTTCTTATGAGATGCAAATGTAAGTAACAAACGAATTGATTCAATTCTAGCAACAGGAGCAAAAGTTTCCTCATAATCTAATCCTTCTTCCTGACTAT
>JBBMKA010000022.1:16318573-16335982 GCA_037833695.1 Sechiopsis laciniata
TATTAGAAATTAATTTTTTAAGTTAATATTGACCTCATGAAAACAAATTTCAACTTTAAGTTTTTTTTTTCTTTATTCTTTCACAAAATCGTTTCTTTTTTCAGATTCTTTTTCCAAAATTTTAATGTTTAAGTAGTGAATCAATTTGAAATAAAAAGAAATATACTAATTAAAAAAAAAGATAAACTACTATAAAAAAGAAAAATAAAAAATTATATAATATCAATTAGAATCAATTCATGAGTTAACAATTAATTTTGTTAAAAAACATCATATATATATATATATTAGAAAATTTTAAAGAAAATTTACAATCAATATTCATAAAAATATTTAATAAAAAATATAAGGTTTAGATAAATTGGCACGTAGGTTTAGGAAACCACCATTTATAATAAATGGTGGGACAAACATGGGTTGGGTTATTATAACAAACCCGGCCTTTTAAATAAACGGAGATCCAAACATAGCCTTAGAAAGTCCAAGGATTAAAATTAAACATTTAAAAGTTCGATCAAAATGGAACAAAAATCATAGTTAAGGAATTAAAATTGAACTTTTGAAAGTTGAAGGACAAAAATAAAACTTTTATGATAGTTGAGAGACCAAAATAATATTTTAACCTATACATAAATATATGTATATACACATATATATATGTATATATGTATATGTATATGTACATAAATATATATGTATATATACGTATATGTATTTATATATGTATGTGTACATATATATAATAATATATATATATATATATATATATATTTGAATAAGATACCTTTTACGGTACCTTACATAAAAAATATTAAAATATAGATAGAGTTTCCTTCTATATTATGAAGGACAATACTTTCATGTAGGAAATTGGAAGTCCTAGAAATTGATATATGACCCTGTAAGAGAGTGCCACTTGTCTTCATTTATTGTCTTTTTTTTAAAAATTTTACTTTTTTCTAGGAATTGTCAAACGATATTTTCCCTTTTCTTCTATCTTATTTTTTTTAATTGATTTTTTTTTTTCACCATTTGTTGAGTATCATTTTTTTTTTTTTTTAATCCCTTTCTCATGAAATTGCCAAATATTTTTTTCCTTTTAATTGGCTGACTCTTTTTCTCAATCTATTTAAATGATTTTTTTGTTAAACCAAATTTTATTTAAAATAAGAGAAAGATTGGCTGCACCCCAAAAAATTCAGTCTCGGTGTGGCACTATATCAGCCACAAGTTTTTTTTTAATTAAAAAAAAAAACCTTGTGACCCAAAATGAGTTGCATTTGGTGGGAGCTGCACCCAAATCATTCTCTTAAAATAATATTTCTTATCATTTGGATATGTAGAATTATTAAACATCAAAAACTAAATTGATACGTATTGTATGGATCATTGGCGCATCAACACAATTTTACATTATTCTCATAAAAAAAAATACACACAATTTTACACCTAATTGCATATAATCACATATTTTATTATCATTGTTCACAACTAAATTTAGTAACCATTGGACTAATAAAATCTAGCAACAATTGTTCAAATATTTCACTATACAAAATTAAATGTCTGAAACCACCCCCTTTAAATTATAAGATCTTTCATAACTAGACTAAAAAGTTTGAGGATTAAAATAAAATAACAATGTATTATAAAACTCAACTATATAATAAATTAACATTAAAAGTAGTTATGTTTATTATTTATTTATTTATTTAAATCAAAAAGTAGTTATGTTTATAACATACATCAAACACACATATTTTTATGATAAACATAAACCATATATACTTAATTATAAAATATTATATTATATTTAAATATAAAAATATTTTAAAATAAAGAAACAAATGTTAATAATATATATATATATATTAAATATAAAATTATAAATAACATTTAAATGTTGTCTAAAACTGACCAATAAAATTTCAAGTTTAGAAATTTTTAAATGTTAAGACAAAAATTGATATTGTGATATTGAATCCTTCCATCAATTTAATTTTTTATGTTTTATAATTCTTAGCCATGATAAGAAATATTATTTAAAATAAAATTTGATTTAACAAAAAAAAACTTTAAATGATATAAATAGAATGAAAAAGAGTCAACCAATTAAAAGAAAAGAAAAATGAAAAAAGAAAAGGGAAAAAGATATTTTACAATTTCCTCATAAAAGGGATAAAAAAAAAAAACAAAAGTAATACCGAATGAATGATGAAAAAATAAAATCAATTAAAAAAAAAGATAAAAAAGAAAATGGGAAAAGATCGTTCACAATTCTTAGAAAAGAGTCAAAAAAATAAATAATAATAAATAAAAACACGTGGCAATATCTTATAAGGTCACATATCAATCTTTAGGGCTCCTTGCAGAATTTCCTGTAGGGAAGTATTGCCCTATTATCAAATAGACTTATTTTATTGAAAGGGTCAGTGGTGTATTAATTCCTTGATATTAACTTGGGCATTGAAAAGACAGATTAAAAATGGTGAAGTATATTAGCTGGAGAAAGTTTTTATTGTCACGAGACATGCTGTCTATCAAAAAAATTTATAGGAAATTAATTTTCAAGTAGGTGCCCACCATGAATTGAATCATCACCTCTTTGTTTTCCAAAACCCTCTAGACTACCAAGTCGATTGTTAGCTGTAAATAGCAAAATGAAGTCCTTACTTTTGACTAAGCAAGAAAATGAAACATAATGTTCGTTTTTGGCCATTTTGGTACTAGGGGAAATTTATTTGGCATGATGCAGACTGCAGAGCTGCTAACAACACGTAGCCATCGGAAACCACGAAGCAATAGAAACTAGAACTAATACTCATAAGCAACAACAAGACTGAGCATTGCAAAAGCAATTGTCCAGTCATTTCTGTGGAAACCAATCATAATACACATGGAGACACATCGAAGGAATCTGATACTAACCACACCCGCCCCTAAGTCAGGCACCAAGAGACATCGAAAGAATGAAGACATAGAAGGTATCTGCAAATTAATGTCACTCGAACCTCAGACCTTAAAGGGAGCAACACTTTCAAAACTCAAGTCTTCAATCATGGTGTGTCAATCACTTGGGGACAGAAATATATATTAAAAAATCAACAGCTTCAACTACAAATAAAAGAAACTACTAAAGTGATGTGTATTCTAAATTGATTGGCCAAACTACAATTTTCACTCTTAAATTCAACAATCAACAGCTTCAACTACATATTAGCATATACTTACTTCAGAGTCTAACCATTTCAAAATACATTTGAGCAGTCAAGCTCAAGCACATGCCCATAAAATATTAATAAACATGGAAACAACAAGGTCATATAAAAAACGATATATCAATCTTTCACCAGTGAACACCAACTAGATACTTAAGTTTCCATTCACATCTAAGAACTTCAGAAGCACAGACCCGCACGAGGAGCACAGATACAACACGAGAGATGATATGAACACAGTGACACTTTAATTTCTATAAAATAGGACATGGAAGCCTTGTGACACATTTTTATAAAATATATGTGTACGAACACAGAAGGCCAAGTTAGCTGCAGTAGTACACTGCTTAATAGTCCAACAAAGTTCACAATACAAACTAGAGAGTAAAAAGTAAGTAACTAGAACAATTAATCTTCCATATGAAGTCAAGGCTATCATCTCAATCTTCCATTACCACTTCATCTTTATCACCTATACCAGCTACACTAACATCAGTATAAACCAAAGCCTCCAAATCTGGTTCATCCAGTGACAAGTTAGCTACTTCAAGCATTCCAACATCCTCAAAAGAACCAAATGAATCTCCTCCAATATCCCATAACTTGGACTCTCCTTCCAAATAACATGGAGTTTTTCTAGACAAAAGACGAAGATTACTATGCACAAATACCAAATCTTTTGCACGTTGAGGTGTCGTCTTATTATGTCTGATGGAGTTAACAAATGAGTATGTACTCCAATTTCTCTCGCAGCACTAGGAAGAAGAAGGTTGCACAAGTAGCTTCAAAGCTAATGATTGAAGGATTGGTGCATGAATACCATGGATAACCCACCAACTTTTAGGATCCATATGACTCCTATCATGTATGGAATCAAAATCAGAAAAATCTTTTGACTTTGAACAAAAGCTGGCAAATTCTGTACTCACTCTTGCACGCTCCTCTGCAGTGCTAAAATATTTCTTAAGACATTTCATTCTCCCTCGTGCAACTTCCAAATCTGTATGTGGAGGCAATCGACTATTGTCTTCTTGAAGCCATTCTTCACAGTAGTACCTAAACACATGTAGGAAATGTCAAACTCCTATAATACACTTTGAATAAGAAAACGAACATGTACATACTAAGAACTAGAAGTACCTTGGGTTCAAGGAATGTGCTAAGCAATAGAGTGGGGTATTATTCTTGTTCCAACGGTCAATTAGAATTTTGGGTACCACATTATAGAAAGAGGAGAATTCGTCTTGGTGCTTTCCTTCGTGTCTATATATTGTCGCCTTCACTTTTTCAGTCATAGTTTTCCACATGTCATACACCAAATGAAGACAAGGCAAGTCTGAATCGCAAGCTCGAATCATGTCACATATAGGTGAAGTGAAGGAAAGAATAAAATCAATCTTGTTCCACCATATGTCATTTAACACCAAATCTTTGACATGCCTTGCTTTTTTCCCATGAATTTCTCTATAACATGTCCATTTGTCACTAATAACCATTCCTTGCAGACCACCTTTAATGAGTTTAAATCTCTTAAGCATAACAATAACCGATGCAAAACGTGTTTCTGCTACCGAAAGCAATTTCAAAGATACAAACTCCTCAAACATGGTGAGTCTCATTGAATGATTCATAATAAAATCCTTTACCACCATCACATCATCAACAATATCAGAAACCCAAGTACATTCCTTGTATAAAAGTTGGTCGTTTTCAATATCTTTTGCGGTACATATGTTCCTTAAGGCAAGATTGAGTGAATGTACTATACACGGTGTCCAAGAAATCAATGGAAATTGTGCTTCAATGACCTGCACCTTCACAATTAGGAGTATTATCAGTGATCACTTGTACCACATTTTGATGACCGACTTCATTAATGGCATCCTTTATCAAATTTGCAATAAAATGTTTATCTTTGGTCTCACCTAAGAGATCTACTGCTTTTAGAAAAAGTGGTCTACCTTCAGTAGTAGCCATGAAATTAATAGAAGGTCTTTGTTCACTCCATCCATAACTCACAATACTCGCACCATTCACACTCCATGTGTTTTTTATAGGTTTCAGTAATCTCTCGACATTTTCCTTCTCACTTTGAAGAAGACTCGTCCTTAACAAATTATATCCAGGAGGCACATATCCCGGCAAAAAATTATTTGTAGCATAAGTAAAGGCGCGTATAAAATGTGGATTCTTTGCAAAATGAAAAGGCAAACCGGAAGAATAAAACATTCTAGCAATATGTGCATGTAGTTGATCATGCGATGCCTCATTAGATGATCTTTCAAGTACACTTGTCCCACCTTTCCTTTTCTTTGGCTCAACCAGTGTAAGAGGAGAACTACTCGTGCGACCAAAATATGTAGTTATAGTTGGTGAAGAAGCAATTTTGGAAGCTTTTCTTTCAACCAGAACATTTACTTCATCTTCAAGTTTTTTCATATCAACAATATCTTTAGGAGTGACTTTTGGACATACCCTAACTCCTTGATTGCTTATCTTTAACAAATGAGCTCTAACTCTTGTATAAGAACTTTTCTTCATTGAATGACAAAAATTACATTGCCAAGAGATATTTCCACCTTGTTCACTCAACCTTTGATGCTTGGTCACATATTGCCAAAGTGGCTTTGATTCATCTTCATGCTTGGTCACATAGTTCGAAAGTGGCTTTGATTCATCTTCATCGTTACAAGAGACCGAAGATAGAGGAGTTGGTTCGTTATTGCTAGATGAAGAAGATGTCATCCTAACATTTAAGTTTAGAGTGAGTCGGCCAACAAATCAAATAATCAAGCAAAAAATATATTTTTTGATTAAAAAGGGAAAATAAAATAAAATACATTGTGCTTTTGTTAAAACAAACATAAATGATATGTTTTGGCTTGGGAGGGATAAATATATAAAGTCTATTTTAAAGAGAGAGATAGAAAATAACCCACTATTACTTTTACAAGTTTGTCTATCTTTCTCCTTCGACTCTCTTTATAATTCCAGACAAAGAAATCCTCTACTCTCCCTTAATAAATTTTTATGAATAATGAACAGAAACCAAGTCGATTTTTTTCTCTCTATATGTGCGCGATTTCGAACAAACAAAGCAACTATCCACTATCTCTTTCATTGATTCTTTATGAGAGATACTCGATTCTTCCCTCTATCGGTGATCTTAAAGGATGAAAAGTTTTAGAAAGGAAGTTGGCTTGTCACTTTCCTATGGCTAATGAAAAGGAAATGTGCACAATTTTATACAAGTAGTTTTCTTTCTATTTTTTTTTTCCAGCCAAGAACAAAATGGGCATGTTTATCTCCAGTGTGTCCAACTGTATTGTATAAATCCATCACGTGTTCATATAAATCCAAACATGTCCATGCTTCCTTGCTAAGAACAAAAGTTAAGCTTTCAAAATACAATATCCAATCTCAAATCCACATTTTTTTTATAAATAATTTCACATCATTAGTGAGAAAATAATGAACCAAGGACTTAAAGAGAGTCCAATGAACAAACGATAAGAACTTGTAGATTATAATTCTATCTTCAAAACTCAAGAATAAACGAACTTGTTCGTCCTTCCATTCAAAAGAACTAATAAACTAATACTATTTACACCTCAAATTTATCACCTTCAAAAATAAAAAATCGCACGTCATTAGTGAGAAAATGGTGGAGCAAGACCGAAAGACAGTCCAACCAACATAGGAGGGAATGGGTATATTTTAATTCAATCTTTAAAAAAAGAGCACCAAAATATAATAAACTTAAAGTGTGGACATCCATCTCAAAACCAATTGATAATGAGAGAAGTAGTCGCTCTCTTATATATTGTACGAGAACTCTACTATTTCTAACGTGGGATCCTAACATGCCCTTCAAGATGGTGCCTTTTTGGACTCACCAATTTTGAACTAGATCTCAATTTTATTTTATTGGACCGAATACTCGGTTGGGTTTATGGGCTCTGATCTCATATTAGATAGTGTGGACATCCATCTGAAAACTAATTGTTGATGAGAGGAGTAGTCCACCTTTCTTATATATTGTTATGAAAACTCCACTCTTTCTAATGTAGGATCCTAACACTCTTTCATCCTACAATACACAAGAGCACCATAAAACCCAATTCCTGGAAACCCATTTGAGCATATCATATCAATCAATAGTGTAACAACAGAGAAATCAAATTGAACAAATTAACTTTCCATGGAAAAATGAAAGACCATAATCGAATATGAAGTAGAAGGCTTAATGAACAGTGTTCCTTGCAATACTCGCACGCCGACACTCAAGCTGGAAAATCATGGAAATTACGGATTCTAAACGGAAGCTAACGCAACGACAATCAATTTTACAATGAACAAAATCTTCAGCAACAAATAAACTTAGAGACATTTATCAAACCTGGAACGGTTGCGCTTGGAGCAGGAAAGTGAAAAACAGAGAGTGGGAATTTAGGGCTTCATTTCGCGGGAAAATGAAGGGGTGTTATATTGTAATTTGCTGAGGTTTTTTTTTTTTTTTCTTTTAATCTTATTTTCGTATTAATACCGAAAATGTTTTTGTTCAAGGGAATTTTCCGCTATTTTTAGGATGTCTATTAAAATCATAATATTTTTTCTAGAGCAATTTATTTATAATAGATCTCTATTCCGTTTTTTTAAAATGTCCATTCTATTCATTTTTTTAAAAAAGCATAAGATTATTAGCGAACTTAAAAAAAAAAAAAAGACGATTAACGAACTAATTGAATCTATAAACAAATTGATTGAATGCTATCAAGAAATTGATTGAAAGTTATGAATGATAAATTGATAAAAAGTTACGAGCTAAAAATTGATCAAAGCCTATCTAATTAAAAAATGATCGAAGCCTATCAACTAAAAATTTATTGAAGTGTTGACATTTTAGTCATTTTATAAAGACTGTCTCTTTTTTCTACTACATACAAAATTATTTTTTTTATAAATGTTATTGATGATTTTTATTTTTTTGTTATACATATAAAATCCTCTTTGTTTAATTAGCAAAAATACAAGAAGGGTAATAGTGTGTTTAGGGCTAGTGTCAAGTTAATATAAACGATGGATTGTTAATATAAAGGGTAATAATGAATTATGTCAGGATGCAGACTGTTTTAGTTTTATTTTTTATTTTTGAAGTAGGATGCAAATTGTTATAATATGCGTAATTATAACATAGAATTTTGTTGCAATATAAATTATTATAACAAGGGTGAAAGATCATTGTACTTAGGTTCACAAGTTGAGTTAACTCACTTAGTTATGAGTTAACTCACCTATTATTATAAGGAATAGTTGAAGTATGGATTGAGTTATTATTATTCAACTTAACTCATATTTAAACGAAGGCATAAGCACCTTAAAAAATGTTAATTTCTCATTATTATTTTTTAGTCTTTTATTTTTACTTAGATATTTATTAGTTAATGTGAGTAGATGTTTTTTTACTAGAAAAATTATATTTAGACAAATAAGAGCATAATTTTAGATGCCAAAAAAATAGAGTTCCAATAATATCTTGTACGATATAGTAATTAAGAGATTATATGTTTGAAAATCCCTATCTTTAAATATTGTTGAGTTTAAAAAAATATAACTTTAGCTATATGGTGTATTTCAAAGTTTAACATTAAAATGAAAATTTTCTAAGTATATAAGCATTATTGAAATCTACTCCCTTAAATTTTGTGATATCAAAGTGAATTTGATAATTGACCAACAAATTGTAAGCAAGAAATTGTAAGTTTTAATCTTCCAACTCTTAATATTGTTGTGGTTAAACTAAAAAAAAGTGATTAATAAAATATACTTTAAATATAATAAGACGTAATTTAACTTAATAGAGGTAAAAAAAACTTAATCAATATTGAAAGGGTTAATCGTATGGTGGTTTCATTATTTAGTGGTAATCTAGTTCAACATCATGGTCACAGGTTCGATCCAAAGGTTGAAAATTCCAACTTTACACAAAGGATACGTTTAGGACCCACTTAAATAATAAACGAATTCTTTTAGATATGCTATAATTAAAGAATCAATGACGGGGGTTTCAAACTCATGATCTTTTACTCATTTATTTATGCTAATGTTGCCTTACATAGAGGGTACTTGATAACTCTCAAATAGAGAGTTATTTAGCCCTAGTTTAAGGTGATTTTAATCTTGAATCTTGCATTATGACCTTAATTTGGTAGCTAGAATTACCTTAAGATAGAGAATTATACTTAAAATACAATGCATGTAGGATAAGAGGATAGGATTATAAAGTTAGAATAATTTAGAGTTTTTGTGCTGAAAAGTGAATGTTTGAAGCATTTTCTATAGTTGTAACGGCGCGGGTTTTCATATCGATTCTTCAGGTATGTTTTTTGGTTATTGTGGGTTGTTCGTTGGGCTGTTATTGCAGTTTTAGCCCTTGGGGGTATTTTAGTAAATTTACCCTAGGTCAGTTGTGTGTTTTAATGGGTTCAGGGCTGTTTTTGTAATTTCAGGGCTTGGAGGGTTACTTTTGCATTTCCTAGTTGACTGCCACGTGTTTAGGTAGGGGTCTCTTATTCATCGATTTGGTTTTGATTCATTTATCGATCGATCAGAGCAAGCTAGAGGAAAATTCCAAAAACCCTTTTCCCTTCCCTCGATCTCCTTCATCCTCTCTGGTTTCATCACCATCGCCGATCGCCAGCCTCGCCCACGCCGTCCTCTCGCAGCCACACAGCCCAGCCGATCACACAGCTCCGCCCATCTGCGCCCACGCCAGCACGCTCGTCGCCAGCCCGTTCGTACCTGCACTGATTCGCTTGCAGCGTCCTCGTTCGCAACTGTGCACACCAACGATCACAATCGCCTGCCCGCACCGATTCTAGTGCAGCCCGCGTCGCACGCGCAACTGCGCGAGCAGCCGCACCAGTCCTCGCTCGCGCCTGTACTACGCCCCCGCAGTCCCCACATGTTGACGCTTGCATCAGCCGCGCGCAGGCCAGTAGCCGTACGTCCGTGTTCTCACTATCTTCGGCGCAGCCCAACATCGCTTTCCAGTAGTGTTTCGGCAACCTTTGCTCGTTGTCTCTCTAGTATTCGAGTTGGGTAAATCCTAAGCTTTATCTTCTTGCTTGTGGTTGTTTCGAGTTGGGAGCCTGATTGTTACTGTATTAAATTGTAGGACTTAGCTGTCAGGTTGTGTTTGGATTCTACAGCTCAATGAACATTTTATACTATTCTGTATTACTGTTCGGGTAAAGATTTCTTACCTGGGTTGTGTGGACCATGCACTCGTTATTGATTTATTGATTGTATATGTTGTTTATATGTGTACTGTTTTCTAAACATGTTAAGTAGATACTCTGTTGATGATAACCTGTCTTTGAATGCTAGCATGTGTCAGTTCCAAGTTACTTGTTTTAGTATCCTGCTAGGATTGACTGCTATCTATTGATATGTTTTAATATCTGTTAGGGAACTGAGCATGTAGTATCATTAGAAATTTATATCTTGTTAGGTTATCGTCATTTAGAGGCTCTGAGAGGACGTGATGTAACATGCCACCTTCTCAGGCCCGGGGATGTGATGTAATATGCCACCCTCGATTTAGCCTAGTTTCGAGGCCTGCTAGAGCGGGATTCTGATCATGGTGCAAGCCTGCCATGAGAGTTTCCTTAGCTTCAGGTGTTAGGTGTGAACAGACTGCCATAGTAGGGTGTCGAGGGCCTCCCACAAACTGTGGATCAGTGGACACTAATTTTGAGTCTTGTTAGGCATGTGGACCTAAACCAGTGTATTCTGCGTAAGCCTGCATTTACTTGGTTTTAGTAGCATGCGATGTGCACGCACACGTACTAGATGTCGAGAGGAAGGCTCCCTCGAGCTAGTGTCGTTAGTACACCATTCCTTGTGATTGTTTAGAGCCAAACACTTGGATCGTTCTCTAAGTGTTCGGCTCTAAACAATCACAAGGAATGTTGATTGCTAGGTCGGGAGACAGCGAACTCTCGATATCGAAAGTTGTGTTGATAACTCAAATTATGTTTGAAAGTTGATCAATTTTCATGTATTGCTAGGATGCTAGATAATGTGATGACTTGTGTACTGTACCCCGGTTGAGGATTCATACTGAGTACCTTTATACTTACCCTTATTTCTATGGTTGTCCACCAGGTAACTTGGGACAGCACTGGGATGGCTAGAGAAGGAGTTGATGGATCATGTAAGTCTGTCACATTGTTATTCTTTACCTGTTTTATTAATTCAACATGATAGATAGATTTGAATTTATATTTTCTAATTGTTTTAATAATCTCTGGCCAGAGGCTCGAACTATGTTTTCAGTCATTTTGTTGAAATTTTGTTTCTGTTTAAATAAAAGAAGTCATTCAGTTTCAGTTTTTTTTATGTTATAATTGTATTTGAACCATGCATGTTGAGTAAGAACCAAGTCTAGAACTGTTATTAGAAGTCAGGTTCTTACAATAGCATTTCAAGAATCGTTGTTCTCATTAAGTTGTTTTTTATATTTCAGGATCTTAAAATGCTGAAAGCTTTGGACTCATGCCTTAATCCGAGGAGTCGAATAAAGGAAAAGAAGAGCTAGTCAGAAGCGCACCAATGTCTGCAGCATTTGGTCGATCGAGAATAACAGTTTTTCTACAAAAAGCAGAATACCTACACTAATGTTAGATGGAGCAAAGGCAGCAGACTCGTTTGTCCCCTCGAACACATGTCGAAATGACCTATTTTGATGGGGAAACATGTGTTTTTCATTTTTTAATCTTGGCTGATCAGTTGACACTACTCGAATTATTATATCGAAATCTTGTCAAATAATATACTTTAACACGTGATGTTTCAAGCATTCAACAGATAACACGCAAGCATACGTGGTCAATCATAGTCAAGTGATAAAATAAAGTCATTCTCCACAGAGACTGGTTTATCTAAATAAGTGTTAGGTGAAAAGCCTCGTACAGAGAAATAAAGGAGATTTATGGTGGTAGATGTATTTATATTTATCACTAATTTAAATAACATGCGAATGCGACAGGAATGCTAAAGACACTGCTAAACTAACAAAATTAATTGCGATACAAACAATGCTGCTAACCTCAGATAGCGGATAACAACAACAGAATAATAAACTTGTTTAATGCAATTGTACTAGAATAACAATGCTGGAAACAGTATAAAATACTCCAATGAGATGATAGGTTTGAGTTAAGGGTATGTTGAGTGTGATTAACATGCGTCAAAGGTGAGGCTAGGGTGAGAAGTGAACTCTGCACAGCATGTGATCTAATGCTCTCTTTCGAGATGCACTCATGCACTTCGAGTTTGAGCGTTCGCGTCTAAACTTGAAGCTATGAACAATGAAATGTGCACTAGCGAGGTGACTATTTCTAGCCTCCCTCTTTAACAAGTAGGAGATCCTAACAGTGAAACTAATGGACATGAATAGTATATCTCTAATCCTTCTCTCTTTCGAGATGAAATGACAAGCAAACATGAATGGATGATCAGTCGAAACATGCTTTTAATTAAAACACCTATTATGTCTTAGCCCAACATCTCATTGCTCACTCAAGATACATGCAACACACATTAGTCCCCTCAACCCTCAACTATATGAAATTAGCTCATGATCATGCTGAAAAGAACATAAACAGAAAGTGGGAATGCTGTAAACATCATGCAACAGAAATTTGTAATGTCAAGAATAGCAGATGAAGGTAGATCAGCAATAAAACAGTAACTAACCAGCTTAAATATAACTGAAAAGTAGTAAACAACACAAAGCAACCTACAAGAAGATGAAGAAAACTTCGAAATGCATTAAAGTGCTACAAAAAGCTATACATCAAGCATCCAGTAAAAAATTCGAGCTCAAACTATAATCTAGAAGGTAGACGATGAAAACTACAAATGAAGGCAAAAGCAGAAGGTTCTAAAAAGGAAAATACATAAGAGAGGAAATAAATGCTGCAAACACTGATGACGCCTTGATGATTCTTAACAGCTCTCAAATCGGCTACTCCAAAATTTTCTAGAAAAGTTGCAGCCCTTTCTTCATCCCAAAAAAATTCCTTTATATATTCTCCAACTTTATACTAGATCAACGGCTGAGATTTTAGGGAAAAAGGTGTCTTACTCTCTAATCCAGGGCCGACCAGGTCTGACCTACAGCAGAGGGACAACGTGCCAGCTTTTCTGACACTGCTCAGGATCACAGCTTTTGCAGGAAAACCGTTATGTCTTTGAGCGAATGCTGAAGACATTGAAACTTTCTTAAAATGGCTTTTTTTTCTTCAATTCAACTCCTCTGATGCAGGCATAGCTCAACATTCTCAGCACTCCAAAAACTCTGAAATGATAGCAACAAATTAACGAGACAACAGGTCCTTAAAATGCGCTCACGAATGCTTCAAACATTATCATTTCGACACTAAAACTCTTTTTTTTTTCTTAATGTTTCTGATCCTAACCTCCTTTGCTACATGCAATGCAATTTAAGCTTAATTCCCTATTCAAAAGTGATTCTAAGCACTGAAAATAGATAATAATGCCTGATTTTTCGTTAAAACACCCTAATTGGAGGACTAAATAACTCTCTAATTGAGAGTTATCATTGGTCATTGATCATTTATGAGTTGGAGCTTTAAATAGGGTGTTGAAAGAGAGAACCCTTAGCAGCCACCATTTTTAGAGCCTTGTCTTTTCAATTTCCTCTTTTCTTTTTGGGAGTTTTCTCCATTTTTCCTCTCTCGCAAACAACATTAGTTTTCTTAGTTTTTCTCGCTTTTCTACGTAGTTTTTGTAATAGAATAGTAGGGGTTTCACAAGGAGCTTGGAGGAGTATCATTGGAGACCATTTTGGCACTCTTTGAAGACTTTCCTAAGCTTTCTTTTTCCCTTTTTCTCTTTATTTTCAGTTGCAATACTTTAGTTTTATAAGACTTGATTTCATTTCTTAATACATACTTAGTTGGTAGTTTTTTTTTTAGTGTTGATAGCATTCTGTTCTGTTTTGATTTTTCTGCTGTGAAATGCTCTCAGCATTATACTCTGTTTCTATTTTTTTAATTATGAACATGAGCTAAACGCATATAGGTGAATGTTAAGGTACGGGTGTGTGATGCATATCTTGGGTAAGAGGAGGATTTTGAGCTAAGATGTGGTAGGTGTTTTAATTAAGAGCATGTTTCGACTGGCCATCCATTCATGTTTGTTTTTCACTTCATCTCGGAAAAAAGAGGGATTAGAGATCTACTACTCATGTTCATTAGTGTCATGTTTAGAACTTTTGCATGTTAAATATGGAGGCTAGGAATAGTCGCCTCGCTAGTGCACATTTCATTGTTTTTAGCTTCGAACATAGATGAGAGCTCGTGTTCATAGAGAATGAATACATCTTGAAAAAGAGCATTTGATCACGTGTTGTGTGGAGTTCCCTTCTCACCAGAAACTTACCCTTGATGCATGCTAATCACACTCGAAAAAACCCTTAACCCATTCTCTTATTGAAGTATTTCTCTTTTTTCGGCATTCTTATTTTAGTATTCTTGTATTGAACGTTCATAGCATCGTGATAGTTACTGTTTGGCTATCTAAAATTAATAGAATTGCATGTGTTATGGTTAATCTCTCCAATGTCTAGAGCATTTCTGTCTCATTTGAACATTTATCAATTTTAGTACTTAGTGAAAATAGCCGATCGCCAATATTTCCTTTACTTTTCCGTACTTGACTTTTCAATTAACACTTGCCTAGAGATTAAATTAGTCCATATGGAAAATGATTTTATCTTATCACTTGACTACAAATGACTGTGTATACTTGCGTATAATCTGTTGAATACTCGTAGCATTGTTTGTTTATTGTGTAAAACGACCAGATTATTACTTATTTATTCGAACAGTTACAACCGATCAGTATTAGTGCTCCCAAATAATATGAGAGTCAAATATCGATTTGCAAACAATGAAACCACTAGGCCACTAACCCTTTCGGTTATGTTATAATTTTTTTCTTAAGATTATTTAACCTAATCATTGTCACAAACATAAAATTTGTTTATTAGTTTGAAATTAAGTAACTTAGTATCATAAATAGAATTAATGGAAGTATCATTATTAAATAATTGTGTTCATCTAATTTTAGTAAGGAATCGAAGTAAGTTTTTTTTTTTTTTTTTTTTTTGAGATTACAACAATTTGGGGTGAGAGATTTGAACTCATGACCTCTTGGTTGTTGGGTGTACATTGATATCGTCGAGTCACTACTCTTGTTGGTAGAAATCGAAGTAAGTTGATTTATTATCATTCCATATTTAATTTATATGATTGGTATGCGTACTTACTAAAAATATAGTTTCTTCGTTTGGAAGAAAATTAAAACTTAGTCACTTAGTCACTAGCTATAACATTAAAAGATAGAATTTAGTTTTTATAGTTTGGAGAAAGCTAAAATTTAGTCTTATGATTTCAAAAACTAGAATTGAATCTCTATGATTTAATCAATTCTAAAAAATAATTCATGTTATTTGTAACCGTTGATGAATTAAGTACATAGAGGCAATTATCCATATGCAAAAAAATGTATTGTTTTTTGTCCAATTAGATACTTAACTCACACCTTCATTATTGACATACAAATGACTAACTTCACATATTTAATTTGTCAACGAGATTGTGAACGACATAGAGAAACTTTTAGATTTTATCCAATCATAGAAACTAAATTTTAATTTTTAAAACAATAAAAACTAAATTTAAACTTTCTTTGAACTTTAGAGGCTAAATTTTAGTTTTTAAAGCCACATGTACTACATTCTAATTTGAACCAAATCTATAATTTATCCTAATTTGTAGTAGATAATTAAAATAAATCATAATATTAACTTCAATTTACTTGTATACTTCACCACGGTAAAGTTTTTAGTAGAAAAAAATCAATATTCCAGATATGAAAACTATAAAATAAATTACAAAACAAATATAATCGAAAGGAATTCTAAAGAAAATCATTTAGTGACCAAAATTCTAAACCACAAATTATTCTTGAACGAAATAAGAGATTATTCTTAAACGAAGTGATAGATTCTGGATAACCCACCGATTATTCAAACCAATGGTTCAAACAGGGGTTGTGTTATAATAACTCAACTCCATTTACATAAATAATCTCGAGACACAGCCAAAGTATTAAATTACTCATCTAAAAATGTATGGTACATTTTAGTTACAAATTAACAAAATTTGTACATCACAAATTGGGAGTTTCCAACATTTTGAACAAAAAAGTAGAACTCAAGGAAAAGTTCTATTTAGGGTTACCTTGATTTTTGTGTGATGGATGATGAAGATTTAAACCTAGTACACCATTTAAGTAGAAGGGCTTCAATGTTTGCATCCATTCTAGTCCCAACTCCTCCCCACACCAACATGTCTCCAATGTCTCCTAATTTTGAACCACTCACTTCATACATTGTCTTGAACCCAATCCTTGTGTAGAATCTAACCAACTGTCAAACATGAGTCCAATGTTCAAATACTAACACATTTCTTTTCATTTCATAAGTTAAAAAGACATAGGCTTA
The DNA here is from genome assembly GCA_037833695.1 of Sechiopsis laciniata. NCBI lineage: Eukaryota > Viridiplantae > Streptophyta > Magnoliopsida > Cucurbitales > Cucurbitaceae > Sechiopsis > Sechiopsis laciniata. The sequence continues at coordinate 16,335,392 of JBBMKA010000022.1, forward strand.
CCTCTCTAGACGCGTTTATTATCTTTGGATGTCTCTAAACGCGTTTATTATCTTTGGATGTCTCTATGTAAACTAGGTTGTTCTATCATGCATTATGATGTAATGAATGCCTCATGCATACTTTAATTTGTTAAAATTATACCGTCTCTTCAATTAATAGATCTCTAGCGACGTCTTTATAACATAATAATTTAGAGATTACAGGTTTGATTATTCCACCCCAAATATTGTTGAATAAAACAAAATTAAAATAACACATTGTTTTAAATTGAATTACCTTTTAAAACTAGTTGGAATGCTTGTTCTTTATTTAAGTTTAGTTGGATAATTCAAAAAGTCTATCTATTTTTCTGAAAAGAAAAAATAGTGTGGCTGCTGGGATTCGAGCCCAAGTCTCCACGGCCACAACGTGTAATTCTTACCACTAAACTACGGCCACTTTGTTGATAAACCATTCATAAAACTATTGATATATTTACTACTTTTATAAATAAATTTAAAAGAGCCTAAAAACTTAAAAAGTTATTTTTATCTTAATCTAAAAAAAAAAGTTATTTTTATCTTAATCTAAAAAAAAAAGTTATTTTTATC
>JBBMKA010000022.1:16336082-16386702 GCA_037833695.1 Sechiopsis laciniata
TTAAAAAGTTATTTTTATCTTAATCTAAAAAAAAAAGTTATTTTTATCTTAATCTAAAAAAAAAAGTTATTTTTATCAAAATTACAGAACTCTTAAAATAAATAAGATTAAGCTATTATTTTGATTACTTACTTTAGAATTTAAACTCCTATTTTGTTTTTTATACTTAATTTTTTTTAGTACAAGTAGGGGGAGAGATCACGTGACTATGACGTTGAATTGAATTTTCACCCAACAATAAAACTACCAAACAACCATCCCTTTCGGTAATTAAAAACTAACTAAAGAATATGTTATATAACTTATAAACGAGAAATCATGAATTCAAATCTTTCCACACAAAAAAATTATTGAATTAAAAAAATAGATTTTTCATGAATAACAAAAAAAAACTATATATATCAAAATTTTAGAAAAATTCAAATATAGCATAAACTTATTCAATCAAATTAAATTTATGGCTTCAATCAAACCCATAAAACTAATATATTAAATTGATGGTTTCATCGAGTTAAATTCAACGAAAACAATCTAATGAAATTGATTAAAAACAATCAAAGATATAAAATATTTTTAAAATTTTGCTACATTTAAAATATGGAGGCTAGAATTGTGATCTTTAAAAATAATAATAATAATAATGAATATGTTTTTTTTTTAAACTAAAAATATAGAATAGATTACTTTCAAATTTTATCAAAATCAAACATTTAAAAATATATGGACAAAATAAATTTGAAAGTATAAGAACTTAAACGAATAAATCTAAAAAATAACTGAGGAAACCAGTATTATGGATAAATAAATATAGAAATAACCCAATAATATTTCCACCTTGCTTCATCTTCTACCAAAAAACAAATCCCTAAAAACAACAGAGAAGAAACCAGACCTTAGAATGGTAAAGATCGGAATCATTAATAGCCAACAACTCCGCCGTGTTGCAACCGCAATCAAACCCATACCTAATCGCAACGGCGCCGATGAACAATCCGATTCCGAAGATCGATTTCTCCATTCCCAAGCTCTCTCTGTTCAATCGAATCGAATCCAGATGAAGAATCTTTCCTCGCATCCACACTCTTATCAATCCCTCTGCCTTTCCGATCTCCCGGTCCGATTCCGAGCTCTTCGCCGTGATTCTGAAAAATGGCCCCAGTGTTTGCAGCCGGAGGCTCAGATTCTGCGCCTCGCCGGCCGCCAGAATCTCCGCCATCGTCGGGATGTTGTTTTCGCCGATTCGAGCGATTGGGGGTTTTAATGGAAGAGGTGATTGGGAATTGGAGGCGTGGATTTTGGTTAGGGTTTGGGGGAATTGGGGATTTGTGATTGTGAAGTTCATTAATGGTGGGAGTGTTTGTGTTTCTTGAGTTATCTCTTTGAAGATTGATGGATTTTTTTTTTCTTTTTTTACTTGTAAGGTTTATATAAATTTTGGGCTGAATTATTAAAAAAAAAGATCTACATTTTTCAAGAGTTCAATATAAGTCTCTTTTTCTTTCTTTTTTTTTTTGAAATTGGGGAGGGGAAGAGCCCAAATAACCACAAATCAAGATAATAATGCGTAGCCAACTCATTCAGTAAAAAAAAAAAAAAAATTCATGAGGATAAAAAAACAATTATTTTTAATCCTAAGGTTTTAGGTAAATTTTCTGTTTAGGCATATTTAATTATTATCTTCCTCAAACAATACGTGGGATCCAAATTAGCCATTAAAAAATGTAAATCTTCTTTGACGGAAACCGAAAAATGGGGCCAGATTATTTTTTTAATAAAAAAATATCAAATTAATTATTATTTTTATTTTTTGTTGAGAATATTCCAAATTAGATATCACATTGGTATATTCCAAAGTTTGTTTAGGTAAGTTAGACTCAATAGCCAATTATCAAATGAGTCAATGCACATTAATTTTATTGTTTGGTCGTAAAATAGTTTAACATCACAGTTATAATATTTCGGCAATCAATATTTGACTCACATTTAATTGAGAGTAATGATATCTTCTGTGTGGGGTTTGTTATTCTCCTCCCTCGATATATACTTAAAAAAAGACTCAATAGCTAATTATTTTTAATTTGTTCCTTTAATTTCTCTTGTTAATAGTTAGAAATATCATTATTCATCTATAATATTTAAGATTTATTATATTTAAATTGATGAATGTTGAAATATTCGTTTTTACTTTCGAAAAAATGATCAATTTTACTTTTCAAACAAAATTATAAAATTATCGTATAATTAACTTTTTCAAATATGTTTATCTTTGTATTGAAATTATGTTATTGCTTAAAAAAAAAGGAAAGAAAATTATGTTATTATATTAATGAACTAATTTCAAACAAAAGTAACTTTCATATAGAAATCAGTACAAAATAAAAATTGACATTGAAGAACCAAAATAAACTAAATATTAAGAGCAAAATAATATTAAACTTCAATTTATTTCATAACTAATATGACTTTTTTTTTTTTTTTTTTGTAAATAGTAAATTCTAACATACTTATTTTTATTATAGAAACAGTTTAAAATATTTTATACATAGCTGTTTTTGTTATTCATGAAAAATCTGAAAAGAAAAAAAAAAAGTAGGAATAATTTTCATCGTCGTGTTAGATCCATCCAATGACAACTCGTCCATCATTTCTCGTGGGGACTTAAACGACGTCGTTCTTTTCTTCATCACCGGACGGCTCGCCGTTTTGCGCGCTCCGGCTCCCCATTCTTCTTCTACACTTCATCAATTTCAGAGAAAAAGCAGAATCAAAATCAAAGGTTCGAAACCAGGGGTTGTTGGCAAAAGTGGTCGTGATTTCCCACCTCTATTCGATCAATTATGGCGTCCCATTTCCCCTTCATTTCCTCAATCGACTTTTGCTTACATTTTTCTATTTACTTTTGAGTCTATGGCGTTTCCCTTTTGATATGCATGTGAGATATGGTTGTGATTGGGGGAATTTCGTTGCCGGGATGTGCGCCGCCGCTGCTCCGCCACCGATCCTTTTCTTCGCCGCCGGAAGCGGTTGGGCTTGCGAGGTTTTCCGATGGGGTTCGCTTCAGATCGGCGGTGGTTTTGCGTGATGGGGTTGAGGAGAAGGGTTCGAGGGCGCTGATTGTTAATGCGAAGGTTAATGGTCTGGGGAAGAGTGAATGTGAATGTGAGACTGAGTTGGATTCTACTTTGGGCAATGGGCATGCTGGGAATTCTGGTATTGCTTCAATTTTGATGTCTTTTGATATAATCTTGATTCAGGGACTTGATTTTGGTTGATTTGGAATATTTGCTTTGTTTTGTTCTTCTTTTTAAAATTATGGATTGTTGTTTTGGTTCTTGAGATTTTTAATTGTAAGATATGGTGTTGAAGTTTATGGTGTTTTGTTGTTTTTCTTGATTCATTAGAGAGCAAAAACAAGATAATTGGAATAGCAAGAAGAACCTTATGTTTGTATATAAGTTCTTTTAGTTATATTCTTGTTGGCATCTTTAATATTTCATGATAGGATGTTGAACTCTTTGATTTATTGAAATGCTGATTTAGTTGCACAACATTTGAAATGTTCAAATCATCATGGAGTGACCTAGGGATCAAGAGGGTCTTAAATAACTAAGAGGTGATGGATTCGGTGCATGGTGGCTACCTACCTAGGAATTAATCTCCTATGAGTTTTCTTGACATCTAAATGTTGTAGGGTTAGACGGTATGCACATGACAATAGTCGAGCTGCACGTAAGCTGTCTTGGACAGTCACGAATATAAAAAAAAACATTTGAATTGTTTATATGTTGTCATAGGCTTATATAGTGGTGTTGTCTAATGTTGTTCTTCATGTGTGAGTTTCTCTTCTTTACTTTAAGCTGTTCAGATTACTAACTGTGATTGCTTTTCAATCAGAAAAAAATCATGGAGTGTTGTCCACAGTAGGAAAGTCTACCAATATCAAGTGGCATGAATGCTCAATTGGAAATGTTGAAAGACAGAGCCTTCTCAAACAGAAAGGATGTGTCATATGGATCACAGGTCTCAGTGGCTCAGGTTTGTCATTTAACCTTTTCTATTAGCTGTAACACCTTACTTGTTATTGTCTAATAATAATGGTTTAGAGAGTCTATAGTTTGGATTGTCTTCAAATGAAATTAGTCTTGGAGTTTGGGGTACTCATCTGTTCGGCTCGGTTTGTACTCAACTCAATGTTTTTGGGTTGTAAATTTGTTCAACCCAAACGATCCTTGCTAGATAATAAACCAAACCCAACCATCAAAAGTTTGAGTCAGATTGAGTTTTATTTTTCAGGTCATGTTTGAATAGATTTTGTGTAAATGCTGGCTTAAAATATTTAAGAAGGGTTTGGGACTTTTTGAACCTGAACCAATTTTAACTAACTTTCAGGGAAGAGCTCTGTAGCCTGTTCCTTGAGTCAAAGCTTATACAAAATGGGAAAGTTGGCTTATATTCTTGATGGGGACAATGTCAGGCATGGCTTGAATCGTGACCTTGGTTTTAAAGCCGAAGATCGTGCTGAGAACATAAGGAGGGTCGGTAAGTCCTGCTTGGGAAGTTTGGTTCATTTACAACAATTTGGATTGGGCTGTTTGTGATGACTAATTATACCTCTTCCATAAATTAGGCGAGGTTGCAAAATTGTTTGCAGACGCTGGAGTTATTTGCATTGCTAGTTTGATATCTCCATATCGAATGGATCGAGATGCCTGTCGTGCCATTTTGCCTGATGGTTATTTTATTGAGGTATTTCCTCATTTATGCATATAGCTTTTGAGCAGGCTTCTAATTTACCTTTCATCTGGAATATAAAGATGTGCTAAAATTACATAGGTGTTCATGGATGTTCCTCTTGAAGTTTGTGAAGCTAGAGATACAAAAGGACTGTATAAACTGGCCCGTGCAGGGAAGATTAAAGGTTACTGCAACTTGTTATCATCTTACCTAGAGTTAATTGATGATCTTGTTAAGTCTTACTTATTTTATTAGCTTAATCTTATTTTGAACTCTAAATTTCACAACCTAGATTTTGACTCGACTCAAAGTTGTTACCAAATGGGCTCAACTATTCTCAGAATTGTCATAGTTTATTCATTGACTGAACAAAATCTCATATGTTATTCAGGCTTTACCGGCATTGATGATCCATATGAAGTACCGTTAAATTGTGAGGTAATTCCAAATTCTGAAGGAAAATGAAACATCACTTTTAAACAACTTGCAAAAAGATTAATGCTTCTATTAGTGGGTGAATGTTTTTGGGTTAAATTATAAGTTTAGGACCTGAACTTTCAGGTTTGTGTCTAATTGGTTCATAAACTAAGTTATCTTTAAATTACCGAACTTTCAATTTTGTATCTAATAATTCTCTTGGAATTATTGCATATAAAGTTGAAAATTCAAGTTCTATCAGAGATGAGCGCTCTCTGATGGAGGAGGTTATTTTGCATCCTTCCTTTAGGGAGAGAGGCAAAATGTTGTGGCAGACCAACTTCTTTCGTGTTGTGAGAGATTTGGATGCAAAGAAATAATAGGATTTTTAGAGATAAAAGAGAGGTTCGGATGGAGAGGTTTGATAGATTGTTAACTTTAATGCCTCCTTATGGGCATCGGTCTACGGACCTTGGTTTTGTTCTCTTGGATTGAAGTTTCTTTTTGTAGTTATTTTCGGGACTCCCGCTTCTTCGGTGTGTATGCCCTTGTATTCTCTCATCTGTACCGTGAAAGTTTGGTTTCTTACACTTGCAATTTAACCTTATATGGCACATGCTAATGTTTAGCACATAGAGGACTAATGAATATAAACTGGTTGTATTATGAATGCTACATTGTTTTTTAAGCTGATTGGGAGACCCTATTTAACTTTTTGATTTTCAGATAGTTCTGAAACACAATGGAGGTTCCCCATGTGATATGGCAGACAAAGTGATGAATTACCTTGAGCAGAAAGGCTTCCTGCAGGCTTAACTCAAAGCTTAATGATAAAGGGTTTTTAACAACTGAAGTTTTGGTTCAAAATCTTGTTGTATTTTAGAGCAAATCCACATGACCAAAGTTTTGGCTTTGCTTTTTTGTTTATGTCTAATTTGCTTCTTTTTTGTGCACTTCTTTTTTCTGAATACAGATAGGAATGAAGGCTTTGCATAGAATGTTGTCAGAAAAAGATTGCAATATGTGAGTTGATAGATCGATTCATTTTGCTAATCTTTTTCTCTTTGATTTGTTTATTGTAGATTTGGTTTGTGTAATATTTAGTTGTTTGAAAGCAGTGTTGAATCTATACGAAAGAGTTATCTAATACTTTGTTGACACCAGAAGTCAATCTCTCTTGTAGGTCCTTATATATATCCTTCGAGTATGCGAGCCACCTTATAGTTACTGTCGATCTTACAATATTCAGATTTCAAGAAATTTTTAAATAGGTGGTTACTAGGATTGAATTCATCTTTTCTTTGTTTTCAAGATCTTCTTGATCCTTAGGTCAATATATGATGATTAAACTTTGAGCCTTTGGTATTCATAAATTAGTCAATAAGAGCGTTCTCTACTCCCTATTATTATTATTGTATAAATTCAACAATATTTGAAGATGAGGTTCGACTTCGATTATGTAATCTCTTTGGCTTTCCATCTCCAATTATTATTATTATTATTATATAAATTCAACAATATTTAAGGATGAGGGTTCAAGCATGTAATCTCTTAGTTTGGTATATCATATCACTAGAGTTATGTTCTAGTTCATCCATTACTAAAAGAATAATGTTCCTCGTGTCAAAAAGATAATTTAAGTAATACAATAAGTTTAGCTGTCAATTCATACATATTACTCTTCAAAAAAAGAAAAAAAAACTTGTGTTGTATTATGATTTTGTATCACCGGCAATCCATACGTATTATCGTACTAAAAATATCCATGCATATTATTATGGTAGGATTATCCTACTTTTTATCGTATATTGTTAATATGGATTCTAAGATCCTTCTATTTTAATACATTTAATGATCTAGGCTATTAATTTTAATAAAAAGTTAGGAGGATAATTAAATGCAATAAACAGATAAGACATTGTTGTCGGTAAATAAAATAAAATAATGTTTATCGTAAAATAATTACTTCAATTTTAAATACTAACCATTCCTAGTTACCCTCTTTAAGGCGCTCCATCAAAACTAAGAAAAAAATGGCTAATTAAAAATAAAAAAAATTGAAAAAAGCTTTGATTTATTAGTGGCAATGGCAACTGCTGTTTCAAAAAAAGAAAAAAAAAACGAGTTTTGTTCTACAATTGTCTGTTACGAATATTTAAACATGAAATGAATAATATATATAGATTAAATTTAAATAACAAAATTATTCTGTTTAATTTTTAATTTTTTGTTTTTAAAAATAAAATTTGCAACTACTATTTTAATCTATATTTTTTTTCTTATTTTAATATTTACATTTTATCGAAATTTTTAAAAAATTAAAGCAAGTCTTGGAAATGAAAAATATAATTTTCAAAATTTTATTATAATTTTGGAAGTTTAGTTAATAATTGAAATTCTTCAAAACCTATTTTGTTTTTTAAAAATAATAATTATTATTATTAAATGAGCCATAAACTGTCAAAATTTATATTCATTTGATTTATGAAATTTAAAAGTATCTGGTAAATTTATAAACTAAAAGTTAATAAATCTAGAGTTTAAGAATTTCAACCTCAAACTTAGAAAAAATGCAAATTATTTACAATATAGCTAATTCACTATGACCATTAAAGTTTTTCTTTGTGCAATGCATGAAACAAAATTAAATGTTAACATTTCTATTAATATGTTTTTATAAAATTGAGACTTCCAAATTTTAATTTCTAATTAAAATATTAAGATTGTCCCAGATTTTATGGTAGGTATGATTTTACCATTTATTTTAAATTTATTACACCAAAACCGCCTGTTTTTACACTTTTTCTATACTAATAATGGTACCATAATTTATTAAATCTTTAAAATAGAAGTATCTAAATTTATCACAAATTGTTATAATCAAATAACACAATACAAACCCAATAAGAGCAGCTGCTCAAGAGTATTAGTGTACGTCCAATGATCAGAGGTCTTGGGTTCGAATCTCTTATCTCCAATTATTGTAATCTAAAAAAAAAAAACACCCAATACAAATCACAGTGTATATGGATAAAAGCACAGTTTAAGAAATTGGAGATAAATTCGGATAACCTAAAAATGGTAACCTTAACATATTTTAGAAAAATATGAGTATAATATATAATATATTTTAAAAAGTCAATTAATTACCATTAAATGTTGAAAAAGTAAATATAAAAATTGATACAAAGGTTCTCTTATAAATAACAAGGGAAATTTATCATTACAAAGACCAAAACAAAACATTCCTTCACAAAGGCAACTTTGTTCTTCAAGATTTCTTTGTTTTTTTTTTTCTTTAACTTTGATTTCTCAAAGAGATGAACATTTTCAGAGCTTTTAGCCTCTTTTTTCTTCCCTTCATTTTGATATTTTCAGGTTTTTTTCTCTCTCAATCTTTCTTTACTGTTGCATAAAAAAAATATACCCTTTTTTGATACTGTTACATAAATTTGAGTTAACAAAGTTTTTTTTAAAATTATTTTAATATATTATTTATTTATTTTGTGAATAATAATGCAGGGAAGTCCTTTACTATCCAAGGTTTCTCCTATGATTATTCTGCAACAACTGAGGCAAGTGTAACATAAGATTTTCAAAAATTAATCAGTTGAAGGATAGCTATATTATTCTTAGAACTTGTAATCGGCATTCAGAATTTTCAGCAACATATCGATTTCGATAACTTGAACATATTTTAATTGAATGTTAGAAGTTTGAATTCCTACCTCTAAATTTGAATTATATTAAAAAAATCACTATCTTCGTTTTGATGTCTAGGATTAAACGTTTGTTTCATGACAATTTTTATGGTTACACACATGAACACAAGCTTTTATTTGTCTGGTAGCGTCAGTGTGGACGTTTTTTTTTTTTTTTTTTTTAATATACTTCAACAAATATTTTCAAAACTCTAATGAAGTTTCTAAGTGTGAGAGTTGTCCTTGTTTCTAAGTTATGTACTATATTGCTCGAACTATATATTCCTGTTGGCTAAATATTTTTTTTAACTAAAAAGTAGGGGTTGGGTTGGGTTGGGTTGGGTTGAGGGGGTTTTCAACCCAATCCAAATTTTCGGGTTGATCTTTTTTCCAACCCAATTAAAAATGCAACCCAATTAAAGATACAACCCAACCCTTATATTTTCGGGTTGGGTTAGATTAGGTCATCGGGTCCAATAATAAATTATAAATATATTTTTATTAAATTAGTCTTACATTATACATAAACAAAATACAATCTTTAATCAATGTAATGAAATGAATATAAATATACAATCATAGTTCATATAGAAGATTCGAACTATAAAACATAAAACAAATAGATAATTAAAACAAAAAAATAGATGACATAATTTGACTTCCATAAAACAAATATATAATTAAAACCAACAAAGATATTTTACATAATTTGACTATATATTTTATCATAATATATAAATTATAAAGATTTAAAAAAATATTAAAGAATATGAGAAATAAAAATTCTAACAATAATAATTAAATAAAACAAATATATGCATATATAATTATGTTATAGGTAAAAATATATATTTTAAAATTAAATAATAATTTCGGGTTGGTCGGGTTGAATTGGATTAATTTTAAGTCAACCTTTGACCCAACCCAACCCATAAACATTTTATGATCTTGAACCCAATCCAACCCAAAAATGTTTTTAACCCAACCCAACCCTTCAAATTGGATTGGGTTGGTTCGGGTTATTTGAGTTTTGGGTTGTTTGAACACCTCTACTAAAAAGTAATATCTTCTATTTTGTAAAAAGAAAAATTAATTTGACGAGATGATTTCCAAAGACAAAGATTTCGCCCTTAAAAGGTGTGAAGAACTAAAAAAAGATGGTCGAGTCAAAACTAAAAACAAAGTTGAGATTTAAAATAACTTCATGGTTTGTTGTATTAGACCAATAAAACTTTACAAATGGATAAATTTATGTCAAAGAACAATGAGGAGAAAATCACCTTTCATTTTTTTTTTTATTCAAGGTAATAATTTTACTAGCTATCTTTCACTAAACTAAGAATTTAACGTTATAATTGACTCATTGAATATTATTAAATATAGGGATACAGAAGATTTTTTTTCTTCTTCTTCTTTTTTCCTTTTAAATAAAGAAATATTGTACAAAACAGTGTTTGGAGAAGCCAAGGAGGGTTCTTCATGGTGGAGGGATCATAAAGAATCCAGAATTCAATAATGGAATAGAAGGATGGAAAATATTTGGAGGAGGAGAAATAAAGCAAGGGCTTTTGAAACAAGGCAACCACATCAATAACTTCATTGTAGCTCATAAGAGGACCAACCCTAGGGATAGTCTCCATCAATTGGTTCACCTCCAAGATGAGAAGCTCTATAGTTTTTCGGGTATGTGTCGACTTTCTTTACTTCTCTCGCGTTCTTTATCATCGCTCATAGTTGAAATTATAGTAACGACTTATTTATCTTCATTTATCGCTTAAGATTTTATATCTTGTGCATAGTCAACCTACTTATTGTCACGTGGTACAAATTTTGCCACACGATAATTTCATTTTATTTTTGAACTTCTTAACAAATGTTGTCCTATCATAAAAGAAAATTTGAAGAATAAAATTAAAGAAACTTGAGGTGAATATTTATGCTACATGGCAACAAGTAAGCTGACTCTACACATACATGTATAGACAAGTTTTTCTCTTTTATTATTAGCCTCTTGTAACACATTTTTTAAATCACCAATCTCTCTGCGTCACAAATTGGCCTCACACTATTTTTAAGTTCATAAATGAGGGTGTTCGAGAATACATGAAAAATATTAACTATACTCAAACTCATCTATTTAAAACCAACAAAAATAATAGCTCAACCGGTATAAGAGATCATGGATTTGAATCCTCAACTGTACTCCTGATTGTTGTTGAACTAAGAAAACTCATCGACTTTAACTTTGAACAATGTCTAATAAGCAAAATGGTATATAATGTACAGCTTGGGTTCGACTAAGCGAAGGAAATGCACCTGTGAGTGTTCTATTCAGAAATAGTAAAGGGGGTCAGATTCTACATGGTGGTGAAACCATAGCCAAACAGGGTTGCTGGAGTTTGCTCAAAGGTGGGATTGTCTCTAACTTTACAGGCAATGCTGAGGTTATATTTGAGGTGAATAACTTTTGCTTTTGCCAACTTGGTTAAATTTAGTTGAGAACATGGCTGACCTCTAACTTTTCTAGGACATTGCAAACATGATTGAAGCAAATCTTTTTCTTTCTTATCTTTTGAATCCATAGTCCAATCAAAGCTTGTTTCACAACTCCATGTTCTTAAGTGTCACTAATTTGATCCATTTTGTATATACAGAGTACAAATACAGCAGCAGAAATTTGGATTGATAATGTCTCACTGCAACCATTTACAAAGGAGCAATGGCGATCCCACCAAGACAGAAGCATCGACAAGGTAATACAAAGCAAAAGACAATTTATGTGGTCAGTACAACCTTTAGCTTGAATAGCTCTCCATGTTGTTTGGACAATCGGCTTAGTTCTTTTTCTTTATCTCCACATTGGTATAATATCATCTACTTTGAATCTAAAATCATGTAAATTTACTTTTAACATTCGATGCAAGAGTCTTACCAGTGAAAATGCTGACTTTACGATAAAAAGGCCATCGACATCTTCCTTCAGACGATTATATCTCTATCCACTTATAGACTCGTGATCTTCCTCCTCTCTACCCAAGTTTTGTTAATGATGGAACCAAGTTTTGCAGGTGAGGAAAAGCAAGGTGAGACTGCAAGTAACTCAAGCAGACAATAGTAAACTAGCAGGTGCAAAAGTCATCATCAACCAGAATAAACCAAACTTCCCATTTGGGGCAGGAATGAACCACAACATTCTCTCCAGCAAACAATACCAAGACTGGTTTGCATCAAGATTTGCTTATGCAACTTTCACCAATGAACTCAAGTGGTATAGCACTGAGACAGTACCAGGCCATGAGAACTACGCCATCCCTGATGCAATGCTTGCGTTTGCCCAACAACACGGTATTTCAGTAAGAGGACACAACATTTTCTGGGACGATCCCAACTTCCAGCCACAATGGGTCAAGTCACTCTCCCCTGCAGATTTGAAGGCAGCAGCAGAAAAAAGAATCAACTCCGTGGTTAATAGATACGCCGGAAAGTTCATCCATTGGGACGTTGTGAATGAAAACGTGCACTTCAGATTCTTCGAAGACAAACTCGGCGAAAATGCCTCTGCAGAGTACTTCAACACAGCCCATAAACTCGACAAGAACACACTTCTTTTCATGAATGAATACAATATCATGGAACAAGCCCACGAAAAAAAAGCAACCCCAGCTAACTTCAAAAGGAAACTCCTCGAAATCCTATCGTACCCCGGAAACCAAAACATTCCAGCAGGAATAGGATTGCAGGGCAACTTCGGCCCTGGTGCACCCAACCTACCATACATGAGATCCGCATTAGACCTTCTAGGATCAACAGGGTACCCCATATGGATCACAGAAGTGTTTTATCAAAAAACCCCAAATCAGGTACAATGAAATTTCTCTCAAACATTTCATCAAACACCTTACAGGCATAGCTAACAAAACTTGGTATTTTATTTTTCCCCTAACAGGCACAATACTATGAAGAAGTTCTAAGAGAAGGGTACTCACATCCTGCAGTAAAGGGGATAATCACATTTGCAGGCCCGGTATCGGCAGGTTTCACAACGCTGCCGCTTGTGGATCTGAATTTCAAGAACACCCCAGCTGGAGATGTTGTCGATAAGCTTCTGGCTGAATGGAAATCGCACAGATTTGAAATTACAGCCGATAATGAAGGTTTTGTTGAAGCTTTGTTGTTCCATGGAGATTACAATGTCACAGCGCAACATCCTGGAACCAGTTCTTCCGTTTCTGTTGGTATTAGAGTGGCTGAAGATGCCGCTCATCAGACCTTCAATGTTCAGCTCCGTCATGATTGAACCAATCCCGTTTTGTAGTCAAATTATAAATTACCATTGTTTTTCAAAAATAAAATAAAATAAATAAATAAAGCATTGATGTTTTTGTTATTATTATTATTTGGGGGCAACCTATTATTATTATTATTATTATTATTAGCATTGATCTTTATTAGCATTATTATCATCAATCACAAATAAGATGAGACACCATGTTTGTGGGACATGGAATTCAAATTCGAAACATTTACAATCACAACTCTATATTCAACATTTCAAATTAACCATTAAAATTATTTCAAAATATCAATATTATATGATATAGTTGATATATGACCCAGTAACAATAGATTATGAATTCAATTACTGCACATAAATATTGTTGAATTAAAAAAATCAATAATTAAAACTCATTTGACAATTATTTAGTTTTAAAATTTTAATTTTTTCAATTTAAGTTGGTTTTTATAGATAAAATATAGATGTAACATTAAAAAAAAAAAAATCATATAAGATTTTAAAAACAACAAACAATAAATAAAATGTTGGTAAAACATGCCAAATTTTTTGAGATTGTTTCTGTAACTAAAATCTATCTTCTAAATTTAAATCTCCTCTCACTCAAACTATTTACATACAAAATTAATTAAGTATGTGGTTACTATAAATTGAATACATCATTTTTAAATTTCGTAGATCCTTTTCGCCATTAAATTATTTCATAAAAGGATTTAAAATTCTTTTAAATATGATTAAAAATCTTTCATTTTTCTATATTCCATCACAAAGTACACCTACATAGAACTTTTAAGAGGTGTTTAGATGAGGAGTTAAGTTTGAAGAGTTATTTTAAATAGTTATAAAATTGAGATTTTTATAATAACTAGTTTGGAGGTAGATTTTATAGAGGAATTGCAGCTAAAAACTCATTTGGATGTAATTTTTTCGTAGAGAACTTAGAGACAAATGTGGATTTGAAATGAAGAATTATTGAGTAGTTAGAAATGAATAATAAAAAATGAATAGTTAGAAATGAGAAGTTACAATAGCTCGTTTGAATGCAGCTTTCAAGATCAAACTCGTGATCTTTGTGTTACACTGAATTTCCACAAAATAATGAAACCATAATGTCACCAACCTTTTCGATAATTTGAAAATTAAATTCAAAGATTTAATTTTAAACATGTTTTAAATAATGTGACTCAGTGATTCTACACTCCCAATATATGGAAGCATTTAAAATTATAATTTTGTTTCGTAGATAGGATTGTATCCCTATTTTAATCGTAACAACTTTCTAAAAATATTTCATATATAATAAAATATGAAATATTTAAGTTGATTGAAATCTATAAATTTAAATTTTATTGGATGAAACCAATCTATTTCATTTTATTGAAGTTATTGAATTTGAGGTTATAAATTTAAGGTAATTAAATTTAATTTTGTTATATTTAATTTTTTTTTTCTGATTTTTTTATATCGGTAAAAAAAAAAAACTTTTTTTTTTTGTTACTCATAAAAAATCCCCTTTAAATTTGCATTAAAGTTGATTCTAGAAAATGGGCCGAAGCACTTAATGGGCCAAAGAAATTGGGCCAGAGATATCATGAAGCCCACGAACATAGGACCCGAATGAAGATATTTGCTGTTTATTTATTGAAAGCTTAGTTCCATCCACCACAATTTTCTCCTGGCTGTCTAGTTGTCTTCAAAATGCAGGAAAATAAATTCTCAATATAAACTCTAAGAAACTGAAGCGTGTTTTAATTTCTTCCACACAGGCATGCAAAGCTTCACACAAGCAGAAAGGCAGCGAAATCACCAGGTGAAGTTGCTTAAGCTCTCTGCGGTTATGGCGATACGTTTGGTTTCTTTCCTCTTACTTCGATTGAACTTCACTTGCTATTTTGATTGAATTCATTGTCAAGAAGATTGTGGAACTCTGTGGTTTATATGGTTCTTGGTTTGTGATTGTTGAATTTTGGCTTCTGTTCGGATTGTTGATTAGGTTACTTTGTTTCTGAAGAAGTAGAAATTTGTGTGCCAATTGCTGTATCTGGCAAACTCGTTTTGCTGCTGTAGGATGAATGAATCATAGAACGAACTGCTAGATTATGCTTTTTGTGTGTTTGCGCGCGTTTTATGAATGATGTTATTCGAACTAAACAGGACATCGCTTACTGAACCTTTTTTATGTGATTTTACAGAAATTTTATACTGAATTTTCATCAAGAAAGCTAAGGCCCTGTTTGATAACCATTTTGTTTTTAGTTTTTTGGTTTTTTAAATTGAAGCCTACAACAACTACTATTTTCTTACTTGCATATTTACATCTTGCCTATATTTTAAGAAACCAAACCAAAATTTGGAAAGAAAAACAAGTAGAGCTTAAATTTCAAAAATCAAAAACAAAAAAACCAAATGGCTATCAAACGGGGCTTAAGTAAAACGTTTTTTTGTTTCTTGAACTTAGTCATATCTGGCTTTTTTTTTTTTCTTTTTTTCCGAAACCAGGAAATTGGTGCTTCGCTCCAAGTATAACTAATGTAACCATGCTCGTTCCTAAACCAGACACCGAGAAACATCGAAGGAATGGAGACATAGGAGGTGTCTACAAATTAATGTTGTAGGTGAGGTCTTGAACATGAGACCTTAAGGGGAGCACACCTTCAAATCCAAAGCCTTCGACCACCGCACCACTCCTTGGGGACTAGTCATTTCTGGCCTTTTTATTTTGATGGCAAAATCAGGATATTGTGTATGCTTTCAATATACTTTTTAGTAAAGTCTAAACAGTAGAGTGGTTTTCAAAAAGAAAAGTATTACAGTACAGTGGAATCTTGTGGGACAGTTCATGTTTTTTATCAGTATCTATGTTTTGAGTTCACAAGGAGTACAAAGATGTGTAGGTTCACAGCTTTCCTGTTGACTACATGGTCTACATTTGTTATGGGATTTTATTTTCTAGCACAACTTATGATTGATTTTGTACCATGAGAGCCTTTTTTCCAGATTTAAAAAATCAGAGTCTTGCATTCATATTGTGCACTGAAAGAACAACTAATAGTTGCAGAACAAGTCCATATTAGCACTACGAATTCAAAGACTCTAAGATGTAATTCAAGAAGAAATAGTGGTTAGGAAATTGTTAAAGAGGTATTCCAAGTATTGAACTCAGATTTTCTAACCCCTTTAGCAAGAGGTATATGATTAGAGACCAACGAGCTATCTGTTTCAATCAATTATTGTAATCACCCTTTGTCTACTAACAATTACAACCTTTTTTGTTATATAGAATTTTTTATGTTTTTTGTACATGCTTCTCTTTTAAGTGGTTTTTTTAATTGCTCGTTTGTGTGTTTCAGTGAAATAGTGGGTTTATTTAAAAAAAAAAAAATTTCTATTTTGAGTGTCATATCAAGATTGTTCAGAATATGATTGTTTCAGTTGTCTTCTTCAATTGATTTTTGCTTGGAAGAACAGAATTTCAAAGCTGGATTGCTTGCATTGCATTAACTGTAACTGTAAGTTATATATTATTGCAGACGTGATACATGTTCACGTAGCATGGTGAAAAAAGTTTCAAGGAATGGTGCCAATGCTAGTTTGTTGAGCTCTAAACACAACGCACAACATGGTGGATGAGCTTTTGAGCAAGAAACAAGGAAGTGCTGCTTCTTAGACACCTATTCTTGTAAGTAAATTGCAGTTGACTAGTTCTTTTGATCTATATGAGTAGTAAGAGACATACTTATTAACTCAAAAGATCTGAGTACTGGGACAACAGTTACGGTATTTTTGTTTGAATTTTGAATAATCTTGTGAGATATAAACCTCCTATGTGGTCTTTCACCTAACTGGTAGGATAGTATTTGCTTGTTTATGCATCGGCTTTTATATAACCGCATAAATATACCAATTATTGTATCACCCTCTCAACTATAAAAGTAGTACCAAGTTGGTTGGAACAGAAGCTAAAACAATGGTCAGAATTATTTCAAAAAAAAAAGGTCAGAACTGATCTTGTGAACTCTTGCACAAGAAAACTTAACCACTAGATCAGATGCCCAGCCTGACTTCTAGAAAGAGAATTATTTTAGAATCTCAATCAGAATTTTGCAAAAGGAAGATTCTGTCCAAGTGATGTTGCTTCTTTGCAACATTTTACTGAAGATTCGCAAGAAATAAAATTATACATGGTGGACAAGCTAGCTAGGATTCTACCTGATAGCGCCATCTTTCATCATTGAATGTTTATCTAAGAAAAGTCAATAATACTTCAACTTAAAGTTTTCTCAGGATCTCTTACACCCAAAGTAGGAATTAAACTATTTGATCAAAGGGCAAGTGTGCTCAGATGAGTTTCTTTTTCATGGTATACGTAATAAGTAGGAACCTAGCTATCTCCTTTGATCTATTATGATCTTGTGCTTTCCCTATGTGTCGTAGAGAATTATAGATGTGAGATGCATCCTAAAAAGGGCGTATCCTGAAATATTGTGTGTATAATTCAAAACCTGGGTCCGGGAACTTTTGCTCCATGTAAGAATTTTTGGCCAATTATTGATACATAACTAATGAAGTTTTTCCAGTATACCCATTGCCTGAAAAAATAATGTTCTTATTGATGGTTGTATAAGTGGCATCTCTCCCATTGATCACTTTAACTACATGTGCCTTCTGATTCACCTCCCCTGACGAAGTATGGAGCACTGACCACTAACACATTTAACAACATTAATCATGAACGCTTGATAGATGCGTTGCATGTGGATGCTGTATATTTGCACATTCAAACGTAACTTTCGGTTATATTAACTATTGTGGTTGTCCACTCACAATTTTCTCTTGAACCCTAAAAAGATTATTTGGGGCAGTCTGAAAATTGAATTTGAGACACCCAATGTGAGAATCATACCACTAAAAACCACATTCTTCTTTGTAATTTAAGCTATATCATCTCGATGTTGAATCTGTTATGCAATTGACTAATGTTTAATTGATGGTTCTGCTTTTTTCCAGAATGGTTGGTTGATCTTGGGTTGTACACACTTCGATCACTGGGCATAGTAAAGGCTCTTTTGAGTAGTTGATGAAATGAGGTAGGTTGCAATCTATCTCCCTTGATTTATGATTATATTGTGCTCGTCATTATGAAGCTTATTATCAAATTTTCTTGTAAGAAATACATGATAGATGAGATTCCCGTTGGGATTCTGGCCGGCTGCTTATTCTAGCACTCATCCTGCATGATTTGGTATATCTATGCATATGCACTCCTGTCCTGGTCTTTCACTTAGACTTTTTTTCTTTGTTGAGAAAAGTCATTTATTTAGGTTGTCTACTTACCCATTTTTTTCCTTAATAAGAAACCAAACTTTCTGTGAAAAAAACGAAAGAGTACACAAGGACATACAAAAAATGGCCGTCTAAAAAAACACCCGCCAACTAATTCTAAGAACAACGTCTAACCAAAAGAATAATGTGAAGTTGATAATTACGAAAAGCCCGAGTCTACTTACATTCTTCTCTTGGACTTTTTTTTTTTAAACTATATTCTTCTCTTGGACTTAATATAATGATCCGAAAATTGATTGGAATTTGAAAAAGTCTGGGGCATTCCGAGAATCGAACTCGGGACCTCTCGCACCCAAAGCGAGAATCATACCACTAGACCAAATGCCCTGTTTGAGTATTCTGAATTTATTTAATATTCTTTATTATATCCTAATAATGGCTGGATCCATGGTACCAATGACGAATGTGCTGTTTTGAAATGAAATTTTTGTTTAGGAAGTCAATTAGAAAATGCTGCATGAGGAATTCTTTTTTTTTCTGAAAGAATGAGGAATTCTTAGCACAAAAAATTTAAAACAGAACCTCACATACCAGATTGAGAGTTTGCTACTAGATCAAATTTCCTATGTCTTCCATCATCAAAGATTTAGATCTGATCTGATCTTTTTTTTTTTTTTTTTTTGAGTTCTTTCCTTTTAATATTTTTTTAGTTTGATCTGATCTTGTGTTGTATACACATTATTGACTTTTTTTAAGAATTGCACGTCAGTGACTTATTTCATTGACCATTCAAAAGCAGCCTGATTTATCAGAAATATGTAAATATACATGATAGATGACCTTCCAGGTGAGATTCCCAGCTTATTCGAGAATTCATCCTCCATCAATTTCTAGTTTTTTTTAGGTTAGTTCATTTGTTTTGCCCAACAAATGTGAGGTATGGGGTATGGAAATTTGACCCGATCTCAAGGAAAATAGTAGATGTCAATCAATTACCAGTAAGCTATGATAATTTTGACACTTATATTCTTAGGATCTTATGAATAATCGAATAGATTTAGAAGATTGGCCAACAATAGCAGTAGGCCAATCTTATATTCGTAGGATCTTATCAATGTATACCTAATAACCAAAAGGTCTTAGGTTCGAGTCTCCCCATCCCCAATTGTTGTAATCTCAAAAAAAAAAAAAAAAGATTTAGAAGATTGTAAAAGAAATGATTGGGGCATTCCGAGAATCGAACTCGGGACCTCTCGCACCCAAAGCGAGAATCATACCACTAGACCAAATGCCCTACTTGTATTCTTAATTGACTTGGTTTTTAATTGAAATGAAAATTATAAAAAGAAAGTCAATGAGCACATGCCACTTGAGGCATTCAAACCTCCCATACCAACTTAAGAGTCTACTACTGGATCAAATGTCCTTTCTCCCCTTTATCAAATATAGATTTTCTTTGCCTGAGCGGGCAGAGTATAATAGTAATTGGCATGTACCCTCGATGTTGGATAAGTGATATTTTTCTCATTGATCGCTTTAGCTGTGCCATCTGATTCACCTCCCCTGAAGAAGTATGGAGCCCTAAGCTCTAACACATTTAACAACATTAATCATGTATACTTATGTGCATGATAGATGCCTTGCATGCGGAATGCTGTTTATTTGCACATTCAAATGTAACTGTCAGTTTTGTTGACTATTGAGGTTTTTTTAGGTTAGTTCATTTTTTTTGCACAACAAATGTGAGGTGTGGGGTATGGAAATTTGACCTGATCTCAAGGAAAATAGTAGATGTCAATCAATTACCAGAAGCTATTCATTTTGACACTATATTCTTCTCTTAAACTATAAAATATGAAGGATCTTATGAAAAATCGAATGGATTTATAGAAGATTGTAATAAAAATGATTGGGGCATTCTGAGAATCGAACTCACCCAAAGCATGAATCATACCACTAGACCAAATGCCCTCCTTGTATACACAATTGACTTGGTTTTTAGTTGAAATGAAAATTATAAAAAGAAAGTCAATGAGCACATGCCACTTGAGGCATTCAAACCTCCAATACCAAATTAAGAGTCTACTCTTAGATCAAATGTCCTTTTTCCCCTTTATCAAATATAGATTTTCTTTGCCAAAGCGGGTAGAGTATAGTAGTAATTGGCATGTACCCTCGATGTTGGTATAAGTGAAATTTTTTCCATTGATCGCTTTAGCTACATGTGCCTTCTGATTCACCTCCCCTGAAGAAGTATGGAGCCCTAAGCTCTAACACATTTAACAACATTAATCATGAATACTTATGTGCATGATAGATGCCTTGCATGCAGAATGCTGTTTATTTGCACATTCAAATGTAACTGTCAGTTTTGTTGACTATTGATGTTTTCTACTCACATTTTTCTCATGAACCCTAAAAAGTTTAAATAATTTAATGCCAAGAATGTTAAGAATTCCACATCGGAAAGAGTGGAGACTTCATAACAATATATAAGAGATGTGGGTTACTTCCCTCATTGCCAATTGGTTTTAAGGTGGAATCCCGTATTATCTAATATGGTATTAGAGCCTATAAGCCCAAGCGGGTATTCGGTCCAATAAGAAATGAAAATTGGAGACTTCATAATAACAATACATAAGAGATACCCCATATTATCTAATAAAGAAATTGGGGCATTCTGAGAATCGAATTTGAGACTTCTCATACCCAATGAGAGAATCAAACCAATAAACCATATACTTCGTTTTAATTTAAGTTATATAATCTTGATGTTGAATCTGTTATGCAATTGACTAATGTGTATTTGATGGTTCTGCCTCTTCCAGGGTGGTCGGTCGATCTTGGGTTGTAAACACTTCAATGACTAAGTGTTCATAGTAAAGTTGCTTTTGAGTGGTTGATGAAATGAGGTAGGTTGCAATCTATCTCCCTTGATTTATGATTATCTTTTGGTCGTCATTATGAATCTTGTTATCAAATTTTCTTTTAAGAAATGTGTAGTATACATGATAGATGAGCTTCCAGGTGGGATTCTGGCCGGCTGCTTATTCTAGCATTCATCCTGCATTATTTGGTATCTATGCATATGCACTCCTGGTCTTTCACGTAAGACTTTTTTTCTTTGTTGAGTAAAAATTCATTGATTAGGTTGTCTACTTACACTTTTTTTTTCCTTTAATAAGAAACCAAACTTTCCGTGAAAAAACGAAAGAGGTACGCAAGGACATACAAAAAGAAGGCTGTCTATAAAAAACACCCACTAACTAATTACAAGAACAACCTCCAATCCAAAAGAATAATGTGAAGTTGATAATTAGGAAAAGCCTGAGTCTACTTACATTCATCTCTTGGACTTAAGATTAGGAATTGGTAAAAAATTAGTTTGGGGCATTCCGAGAATCAAACCTAGGACCTCTCGCACCCAAAGAAAGAATCATACCACTAGACCAAATGCTATGTTTGAGTGTACTGAATTTGTTTAACATTTTTTTATTATATCCTAATAGTAGCTGGATCCATGGTACTATTGCCAAATAGAGATGTTCATTTTTTCCGCGGGGAATCCCTGATTAGGCGAGGAAGGGGCCGGGGACGGGGGAGTAAAAATCCCCGTTGGCTAAACGGGGCCGGGGACGGGGATTGTATTCCCGTCCCCGATTCCCCGATCTCCGCCCCGTTTATCTTTTTCTTTTTTTTCTTCTTAATTCTACCCCTTTAATTTTCAAATAAATATATATTTTTGTGATATTATCTATGCATATGAATAATTTATTTGATAATTAACATTATAGTTGAAACTTATAGATATTTTCTAAAAAAATCTAATTTTTTTGAACTTTTTGTTCAAAAAATATATAAAAAATGAAAAAGGAAAAAAAAATTGAAAAAAAATCCATGCAGGGAATCCCCGCCCCGATCCCCGAAAAAAAAATGGAGATTTTTCTGGGGACGGAGAAGCCATTCCCCGACCTCGCCCCGCTCCGTGGACATCTCTATTGCCGAATGTGCTATTTTGAAATGAAAAAAAAAATTGTATAGGAATTCAATAAGCACATGCCGTTAAGGCATTCTAACTCTAAAAATTGAACTCATAACCTCACATACCAAATCGAGAGTTTGCCACTAGGTTAAATCTTTTATTTTTTCCTTCATCGAAGATTTAGCTCTGATCTTGTGGTGTATGCACATTATTGACTTTTTTTTTTAGAATTGCACATCAATGACTTACTTCATCAACCATTCAAAAGCAACTTGATTTATAAGTAATATCTAAATATACATGATAGATGGCCTTCCAGGTGAGATTCCGGCTGACAGCTTATTCAAGCATTCATCCTCCATCAGTAGGTGTATATATATACAGTATTTCTTAGGTTCATTGTTTTTGTACAACAAATGTGGGGTTTTGGGTATGGAGATTTGGCTGGATCTCAAGGAAAATAGTATATGTCAATTACTAGTAAGGTGCTCATTTTGGAACTTATATGTATATAAGGGTTGAACCCATCATCTATTAGTTAAGTCCTTGAACTCTAGGTCACTCCATTTCTTCACTTAAACTATAAAATAAGATCTTATGAATGATTGAATAAATTTAGAAGATTGTATAAAAGGAATGATTGGGGCATTCCGAGAATCGAACTCGGGACCTCTCGCACCCAAAGCGAGAATCATACCACTAGACCAAATGCCCTATTTGAAGAAAAGTAATTCATTTAATAATTTTTATTACAATTAGAATACCATCTTTTTTATGTTGGACTAATGTGTAGTTGGTGGAGCTTCATTTTCAATGGTGGTTGGTAAGCTTATACGTTGAATAATAGTCGGCTTGTTTAAAAAATAAAGTCGGCTTGTTTCATTGTCTGGTCTGGTAACTAGACAAAATTGAGTAAGAAATGAATTTATGAACAAATTTCCATACTTATTCCTCAAAAATGTTATATATATGTTTTTTTTTGTCCGAGCTAGTTCACGGGCACCTTGACTAATAGAAATATTGAAAATATTATGTAACAGAATATGAGAAAGAAGTTTCTGGTTGAAATAAAAATTATGAATAGAAAGTAAATGAGCACAAACCACATGAGTCACCCAAAACAATTGAACTCAGAACCTCATGTGCGTTTTTGTTAACCAACTAAATGAGAATCCACCGCTAGATCAAATACCCTATTTTGCTGAGTTTTTTTTTTTTTTTTGGAGAATATCTAGCTGAGTAATTACTCTGGTTGGTTAGGAAGTTGTAGATCTAATTCTTGTGCTGTATAAACATTAATGATTTAGTGTACTTAGCATAGTTGCTTGATGAAATAAGATAGAATACTTGGTAACCTCCCTTGATTTATGAATTATCTGCTCATTTCTCTGAGACTCATAATCCAAATTTTCTTATCCCAGTTATAAAGAAGTATGCATGACAGAATATAGAACAGCTTCCCGCTGGGGATGGGGATCTTGGCTAGCTGGCTGCATTCAGGCGTTCAAGCATCCTTCCCTCATATCTGGTATCCATATATAGTCCTAGTCTTTTAAAATTTAAATAAATAACTGGTATAATACAAAAAATGGGGCATTCCGAGAATCGAACTCGGGACCTCTCGCACCCAAAGCGAGAATCATACCACTAGACCAAATGCCCTGCTTGTATACATAATTGACTTGGTTATTAATTAAAATGCAAATTATGAAAGTCAATGTGCATATGCCACTTGAGGCATTCAAACCTCCCATACGGCCATGCCAAATTAAAGTCTACCACTAGATCAAATGTCCTTTTTCCCTTTATCAAATTTACATTTTCTTTGCCAAAGTGGGCTGGTAATTGGCATGTATCCTCGACAAGTCGTATGTTCGAATCCCCCAACCCCTATACATAAGAAACCAAACATTCCAGAAAAAAACGAAAGAGTACACAAGGACATACAAAAAAAGGCCCTAACTATTTCCCAGAACAACCTCTTATTAGATAGTATGAGCATTCATCTCAAAATTGATTGGTGCTGAGAGAAGTTACCCACCTATCTTATAAATGCTAGGAGCCTAGGAGGTATCGGATCCTCAACACTTCTAACCAAAAGAATAATGTGAAGTTGATAATCACGAAAAGCGAGTCTACTTACATCATTCTCTTGGACTTTTTTTTTTTATCTATTCCTCTTGGACTTAACATAAATCTCTTAGAAAATTGACTGCTTAAGATTAGGAATTGGTAAAACAAAATTTTGGGGCATTCCGAGAATCGAACTCGGGACCTCTCGCACCCGAAGCGAGAATCATACCACTAGACCAAATGCCCTATTTGAGTACACTTGATTAATTTAATATTCTTTATTATATCTTAATAATGGCGGGATCCATGGTACCATTGACTAATGTGCTGTTTTGAAATGAAAATTTTGTTTAGAAAGTCAATTAGCACATGCTGCATCAGGATTTCTAACTAAGAATTGAACTCAAAACCTCACGTACCAAATGGAGAGTTTTCCAATATATCAAATGTCATAGGTTTTAGTTCATCAAAGATTTAGATCTGATCTTGTGTTGTTTACACATGACATTTTTTTTTTTAAGAATTGCACATCAATGACTTGTTTCATCGACCATTCAAAAGAAACTTGATTTCTGAGAGATACGTGAATAGACATGATAGATGACCTTCCAGGTGAGATTCCGGCTGACAGCTTATTCAAGCATTCATCCTCCATCAGTAGGTATATAAAATTCCTAGATTTTTTTTATGTTAGTTCATTTTTTCGTTATACAACAAATGTGGGGTTTGGGGGTATTGGGATATGGGGTATGGAGATTTGACCCGATCTCAAAGAAAATAGTATAATAAGTCTCTAGGTAGTTTACTTTTATTCTTCTCTTGAACTATAAAATATGAAGATCTTATGAATAATTGAATAACTTTAGAAGATTGTAAAAGAAATGATTGGGGCATTCCGAGAATCGAACTCGGGACCTCTCGCACCCAAAGCGAGAATCATACCACTAGACCAAATGCCCTGATTGTCTATACAATTAACTTAGTTATTAATTTAAATAAAACTTATGAAGAAAAAGTCAATGAGCACATGCCACTGGTGGCATTTCAAACCTCGCATACCAAATTAACAGTCTACCATTAGATCAAATGTCCTTTTTCTCCTTTATCAAATATAGATTTTCTTTGCCAAGGTGAGCTGAGACTAATATCAATTGACATGTATTTTGATCTATACATCGTATGTTTGAATTTCTCAACCCCTAGTATTGTTGTTGTGCTAAAATATACATACATATATAGTTTTTTTTTACTAATATAAATTTATACCTTTCTTTGATCTATAGATCGTATGTTTGAATCCGTCAACCCCTAATATTGTTGTTGTGCTAAAATATATATACATACATGGCTTTTTTTTTTTTTTTTTGAGTTCACCAAATATAGATTTTCAATCTTTAGTTATGACTTTTTTTATAAAAAACAAAAACATTTTTTTAATTAAGACTTGTTAAGATGAAGATCGGCCATGTTGTGTATACACATCAATAACTTAGGTGTATTCAGCAAAATTGGTTTTGAATGGTTGACAAAATGAGGATACATAATTACCTCCCCTTTTCTTTTTTATTTTAGTACTCAATTGAGCTCAACCCGCTTATGGATCTTCTCTGTCACTATGTAAGTTTAGATGTGCTTTCAAGTTGGGATCATGGCATGGCGGGCTGTGCTTATATTCCAGCAATTCATCCTCCATAGTTTGGTATCTCATTTTTATATATATATAAGAAATCCTGTCTTTTATACTTATGTTTGCTTTTTAGTTGACTTTTATCTAGGTTGCTTACGTAGATTCAATCAATTAAGGATAAAAAGATTTAATGGGGCATTCCGAGAATCGAACTCGGGACCTCTCGCACCCAAAGCGAGAATCATACCACTAGACCAAATGCCCTATTTGTTTTTATGTTCTCATTTAGTTTTATTTTATCGTAATTCTTAAAATATATTCTTGAACATCAAAATTGAATCCGTGGTACAATTGACTTGTGGTTGGTGGAGTTTCCTTCGGAATAGACGTAGGTAAGCTTATAGGTTGGAAAATAGTTGGCGCCTTTTTATTTATATTTTTTTTAACATCAATATAGTTGACGGCATTTCATTGCCTAGTAGCCACAGCCATTATTGAGGAGCAAGAAATAAATTGTTTACGTTACTTTTTCTTTGAAAACTAAATTTTCTTTGTTTAGTCAAATAATATGTGAGATTATAATCCTTACATGCGTTTGGGATAACTGATGAATTTTTTTTATTTTTTTAAAACAACAGATGAATTATTTATTATAAACCTGATTATTACAATAAGAGAGGTTATAATAACTAGTATTTGGGTGTATATAATTATAAAGTTATGATAATGTGTATTTGGGATCTAGATTATTATAATTAAAGAGAACTTTATTATATCATGGGTGGCTAGTTATTATAATTGAGATGAGTTATTATGAGATAATTCACAAAGTTATTATAATGGGTGGTCCAAATCCAGGTTGAGTTATTATAATTCAATCTATCTTATCTATCCCACCTAAGAGGCAAGCACTCTCTTAGGTTGAGTCACAGTTCATTTTGGCCTTTAAAGAATAAATTACCATATGTTATCCCTCTAAATTTTGGAATTTGTTGGGAATAGAATACAAGTTTGGGTTGAAGTAAAATCTATAATTAGACATTCACCCATTAACCAAATTGTATGTCTTTTTTTTTTTAAGAACAATTGTATTTGTCTTTTATCAAATACAAAATTTGAGGTCACTTTGAAACACATTATCAAACTTTGAATTCGGAGTACGACATCAAGTGGGCAGGTTTCTAATAGAGGATCAAGTCTGTAATTGGCGTCTTATTCTTTTTTTTTCTTAGTTCAACGTTGGCGTCTAGGGCAAATACTTTATGAAGCTTTTTCATTTTCAACTTGACTGGAAAATTTACATTAACTTTCAATTTTGAATTTGGAAGCTTGAAGTTTTTTTTTTTTTTTTTATTTTTTTTTTTTTAAAGAAAATTTTAAAAAAATATTGGGGCATTCCGAGAATCGAACTCGGGACCTCTCGCACCCGAAGCGAGAATCATACCACTAGACCAAATGCCCTCTTTGATTCTCCTTATTTATATTTTTATTTTTATTGGACAGGTTTTCAAATGTAAGGTGCCAGCTAGTTCACTTCAATATATTATTATCTAAAGCTCTGTCCTCTTCAGTTAAAAATAATAATAAAAAAAACTGTCCTTTTGCAATTCTACTGACAAATCTGTTGAGAAATGAGTTGGCCATGATAGATGTGTTTATTGTCTAGATATACAATCGAAATAGGTAAAAGGAAATTATTTTTCTTTTTTAAAGTTCCATGTTTTATTTATTTATTTGTTTGTTGGTTTTTGTTTTTTAAGGGGGGATTGGATTTAGGGATTGGGAGAGGAGAGAAAGGTATCATAACCATGTGTTTGTTTTTTTTTTTTTTGTATATCATAACATCTCTCAATTTCTCCTCAACTTTCATCAAACCTATTTAATCCTATCAAACTTCAAATTAAACTTCATAACAATAAAATAAAAATCTTCTCTCTTAAGCACCAATCCCTATAAAGTTTTTTCAACATCTCTTTTTCAAAACACAAATTTCCAAAAAAAATTTCTAACATTTTCTCTTCAAAACATTAATTCCCAAACAAATACTTCATCCTTCCAAATATTCTGTACTCCCTCTTTCTCCTCTCCCCTCATAACTCCAAAATCTAATCACCCCCTAAGTTTAAGAACATTTCCTCTAGTTCTTTTTTTTTTTTTCATTTGTATGTGTTGTTAGAAATTATTATTGGTAAAAAAGAAGATAATGCTAAGAGTCAAGGGGGCAAACATTTCTTCTTAGTTTTCTTTTCATTTGTATGTGTTGATAGAAATTATTATTGGTAAAAAAGAAGAAATTGCAAAAAGTTAAGGGGGCATTCCGAGAATCGAACTCGGGACCTCTCGCACCCAAAGCGAGAATCATACCACTAGACCAAATGCCCTTACATGACAATGTAATATACTTATTTGATTTTAATGGGGTTTTTGTCAAATAAAGACTAATAAATCTGTTGCATCTATACTTGACTTGGTTGTTTATTCATGGTAGCTGAACTTGTGGTGTGTATAGCTTTCCACATTAATATATTATTGCCTTATAGCTTGTCTCTTTGCAACTCCATTGACAAATCTGATGAGAGATTGGGCAACAAGCACATGGTAAGATGAGCTTGGTGTTAGCTGGCAGTTGCTTATTTAAAACCAAATGTAGTTATGGGACTTTATTGCCTTTTTGTTTGACCTCTAAATTAGGTTTGAAAAACCTTTATTTGACTTGAAAGTTTAAACCATATTGGGTAAAGACAGAATGGGTCAGATCCACTGAACTTGTTTTTACTGGCTGGGACTGTTTGCTTTCTGTTTCTGCATTTACTGGTTTGTGCTTATTAAGAATTTACCTTTCTTGTTTTCATCGCTTCTTAAGTTATATAAAGTTGTACTTTATTTTTTTTAGATGATACACAAAGTTGTACTAGACACTTAGAAGAATAATTCAACCGGCATAAGTTCGTGCTTTTGAGTTGGAGAGTTTGAATCCTCCACTCTCGGTTGTTGTTAAGAAGACCCTGAAGAGAAAATGTGGGAAAGAGGTTGGGGCATTCCAAGAATCGAACTTGGGACCTATCGCACCCAAAGCAAGAATCATACCACTAGACCAAATGCCCAATTTGACATCTTTTGTCTTTCAAATAAAATAGCCTTATTCACCTTATTCACAACAGAGTTTTAATGCAGTAGTAACTTTTTTTTTTTTTTTTATTGTTTGCAGCTCTATGAAAGCTAACCAAGGAATCAAATGGACGAACAGGATACAAAAGATCAAATTCCTGGAAACGGAAAAAAGAAAGAAAAGAGAAAAAAGGTAATTGAATTGTTACGAGAAAAACTCACTAGAAGGATATTTGGGGCATTCCGAGAATTGAACTCGGGACCTCTCGCACCCTAAGCGAGAATCATACCACTAGACCAAATGCCCTCTTTGTATAATAAATTAAATATTACGATATCTAAAAGAGGAAAGTTTGTTAAGTAAATTGTTGAAGTTGGTAAAACATTTCAAAATTAAATTAAAAGTGGGGCATTCCGAGAATTGAACTCGGGACCTCTCGCACCCTAAGCGAGAATCATACCACTAGACCAAATGCCCATTTTGTTGAAAACGAAATCCTTAAAGAATATAATACTAGTAGATTTTATAATTTTATTTACAATTTCAATTCAAGGTTACAGCCTGGTAGGAAAATAAATTTAATGTCTGCTAAAGTTTTATATGTTTGTACCTTTTTTCTTTTAGAGAAACTATATGTCCTCCTAACCTTTTATCTTTTGTTTTGAAACCATGTATTCTAACCTTTTGACCAGTGATATATATCTTGCTCGGGTCACAGATATCAAAAAATAATATGTTGGCAAATGATATATATCTTACTTTCAACTTTTTATAATATACTTCGAAGGCACATCCGTGGAAAACTTTTAATTTTGTTTTCTTATCAATTTTTTAACCTTAGACAATGTCCCTTATTTTCTATTTATCTGGTTTGTGCTTTTTTTTTTTTTTGGGCAGCATCGGGTTTGTGCATTTAAAATCATTTGATATGACTTTTTTATCTATCATTTTTCTTTTCAGGGATTGGAGATTGAACATGTAACATTTTAATTACTAGTTTGTACATGATATCATTTGATGATTATCATCATTTGAATATGATTTTGCAGTCTACCCTAATGAAAAAGAGAGGATTTGTATTTAATACAAAAGGGAAATTTAGTTCTGAGAAAAAAAAAAATGTCAGAAGCTCCATGTTTGGAAATAAAATCTACTTATTCTATAAAAAAACACAATACATATTTTCGTGAAACAAACATTAAGGAACATTACGACAATTGAAGTTGGGATCTCTCGCATCTTAAGCGAGAATCATACCACTAGACCAAATGCCAATTTTGCTTATTTACTGTATTCAGTTTGTCCTGAAACCTCAGAGCTCATTTTAGTCTTTATCAAACATTAAATTTTATTGTTCGTAAATATAACAAAAAAGTTTATTAAAAAAAATTTTATTATTCCAATTTTACCTTTTAACTACCTCTTCACAGGCCTTTCATTCATCATGACTACGTCTCCCACTCCCTCTTCTTTTTCCTCTCTCCTTAGCAATCATAGGTAAAGACGAAAATAAACTTCTCAGCAATACATGGGGTGGGCATATTTGCAAATAATTTAGAGCTTTGCTTTTTAGCATTTAGTTTGCTTTTTTTTCTTTCTACGTATGCAATTATTCCTAAGAAACATCTTTTTTTTTATAATTCCTTTAAGTTCTTATACTTTGAAAATAGCAATATTTTGATTCATGTTTACAAATTTCTAAACACAATGGTGGAACTATTAGGCCATGGTTCACTGGTTGTATTGAGGTTGGTTTGGAATTCAAATCTGAACCAGTGTTTGGTTTACCGTATTTAAACATGGTTTTGGAATTGATTTCAAAACTATCTATTTTTCAATGTCATTTCAACTCTTCACTTGGTTTTGATGTGAGTTTTGAAATATAATAAATTATTGTCATCTCCCTTCATTTTTGTTATTATTATTTCTCTCTCAACCTTCTTTTTCATCTCCTTTCACCTCAAATATGGATTTTTGTTCATTTTAACATCAACGATTTTACCTCCAAAGTAAGTATGTTTTTTTTTAATCTAAATTGTTTATTTTTGTTTAGTTTATGACTTTTATATGTTAATATCTTTTCTTATAACTTGTTTATTTATACTATATAATTATAGGTCATTTTACGATTGTTGAAACCACTGTTTAAGAAGTGTCCAACTACAATTGTTGTCATTCATATTACTTGTCTTGAAGAAGATTACTTATATTTCTAATTACTTATTTAATTGTGTCATTCTATCTTGTTATCACATGACTTACTTTTTAAAAATAATTTTGGTATACATCATTTGTAACATGGTGATAAAACATTTTTTAAATAG
Organism: Sechiopsis laciniata; assembly: GCA_037833695.1. NCBI lineage: Eukaryota > Viridiplantae > Streptophyta > Magnoliopsida > Cucurbitales > Cucurbitaceae > Sechiopsis > Sechiopsis laciniata. Next base: position 16,367,627 of record JBBMKA010000022.1, read on the forward strand.
TATCAAAGATTACTAAAAAAATTAAATAATAGTAAAAGAAGATGACTAGTATTTCCAATTAATTATTTCATTATATTTTTTATGCACTATTTGTTTTCAATTATTTTAATGAATTTGTTTGCAAATATGTTCATTCAAATGTAAATGGTTATTAAGTAACCAATAATAATAATTATTATTAAAGTCATAATTATAAACTTAAAAAAATAACATTATTATTATTATTATTACTATTATTATCAATAATATTGTGTAGACTTGTAATTATATCAATATTATTAATTTATAATAATAATAATAATAATAATGAACTAAAAATTTTCATAAATTTTTTGTTATTATTATTTATAATAATTTAATAGGATTCCATTTCAGAACAACAATACAGCGAATCAAATACAATATTTTATTGCGGAGCATGATCCAACAAACCAATACATAATTTCAGTCAATTCTATTTCGATGCTACATTCTGGAGAATATAGATTCTGAGAAATCTAGATTTCAACCAGCGATGGCATTAGTACTTTAAAAAGTTATGTATGTGGTTCGAAATCAAATGCACATGTAACTCCTTGAAACCTGAAAACCATTTATATTCCTATCCTTTTTTCTTTGTTTACATTAATTCAACTCCAAAGTTTCAGTACAAGCTCAGACTAATGGTAATAATTCATTAACATTAGAGAGCATAGATAAAAGCCAGCAGGTTTCCTACACTACAAGCCAATAGACATTTTTACATGCAACTAACTAAACCCATAGAAATTTCCTTCTTTTTCAGAAATCCAGTCGTCTTCTCGACATGACCTGTTGCTCGAGTTGCCCGAAAAGCAATTGAAAATGGTGGGGGAAAGGTTGCTTTTAATGCTTACTCAAAAGCAAGCACGAAACAAGTCGATCCATTTAAGACAGTACCATAACTCCTCTAGATAGTTTCTACTTTCCATCAAACCCGGATCATCTGATAACGTGTTATAAGAATAGAGTTTGGAGACATTTGTAAACTCAAACTCAAAATGTTCACATAAAAATGATGAATCATGAGTAAAGCATTAAAATAACAATGCTGCTTCAAGAAACCTAAACCCTAAAGGTGTTAGAAACATTATGGGGATACTAAGGGCATCTTAGTCATAAAGTAGGAAACGGATTTTACAAGAGATGAAAGCAATTGTTTAGTCATTTCGACTCGAGTTTGGCAGCTAGGAAATTCTGTATGTGAGTGAGATTCTATATCTTATCCACCAACATAAGTAAAACACGAAAAAATAAGCTCTTTTTTTAGTTGAACAATAATTGAAGGTGGAGAATTCGAATCCGTGACCTCTCGGTCAAACCTAATTTGTTTCAAAGACCACCAATTAGTACAGATAATGTGGATTCAATTAAATGTCACACTCCTCAGTATAATGATGATAAACTGACTTATAAACCGAATAGGATTAAGAAACCAAAGAATAGATGCTAATGCATTTTCAAGTTTTCAACTGTAAAAATAGTGTGCAGTTTTACAATCTTCGGGAGATTTCTTCCTTTTAGTGTCTTCATTGCGGCTTCTGCAAATGATTGTGCTGCTTCGGCATCTGCTTCAGCTGCCTCGGCCTCCCTTGCTGCCTCTTCGGCTTCTGCAATTGCTGCTTCGGCTTCTGCGACTGCTCGAGAAGCAGCTGCTGCTGCCTCTTGGGAAGTCATGGTCCTCATCTTGGCTAATTCAAGATCGATTTGAGCTTTCGCAAGAGTGCAAAATTCATCACTGTCATCTCTTATAGAGCCCCTTCTCTCTGATGAAGACACCGTTGGAGGAAGCCGATATCTCCGTTTAACCTGAACAAAAGAAACTCCATTTAACTCTCAAAACCTTGAGGATGATTAACAAGCAATCATACCAGGTACTCCTGAAATCTAGCATATGAAAGAATGTGCAAAGATTCACAATAACATTTATAACAAACCACAACAAATTGCATAAATGTGGAAGATGAAATTCAAATAAATGAACCACGTGGTGGTCAAGAGAGTTTTAAGAAACGAAAAGCTATGAGTATAATCTAGTTTCCTTGATAACCAAATGTTGTAAGATTACACAGGGCCTGTGTAAGTTAGTCCAAACACTCACGAAGTTTTCAAATGAAAATTAAGAAGTAAGCTCTCTCAGGAAGGTAATGGCAGCAAACTTAACACAGGTAAACGTTATATAACCAAGAAAAAAGAAGAGATGATAAGGCCTAAGGGAGCCAACAATTCAATTATCCTCCCATAATTAAATAATATTCTCATTCTCCACAGAATAATAGTGTATTTCTTCAACAAATTGCAATAAATAAATATTATAGTTCACGTGTCTCAAGAGTTGACATATATCATCACATAATATATTGGAGTATAATGCAGAAACTAAAGCATTCCACAAGGAACAACACATTATTATTATTATTATTATTATTATTATTATTATTATTTTAAGAAATCAACAATGAGTACAAGTAACTTAAAGAGTTTATTTTATTTAAACAATGAGATGTCAGATTTACTTTACCTTGACTAGTCTACCACTAGCTGTTAAGAACTTCAATTTTGATTGTAACAGCCTCTTGAAGTCTGGAGGGGGCCAGTATTGATCCTATTAATGGGAGACAAAAAATAGAAGAAAAAACTTCAACAATAACAGCAATTTTTGGTAAGAAACTACTGAACTTTCTTTAAGAAAGATGAAAGAAAATAGCAGGGAAATACAGGTAACATCTCCAAAAAACAGTCCCAACAAAACTACAAAAAGGGATTTCTAAACCAACAATAGCAACAAATACAAGGGTCTAGAACGGCTATTATACAGAGCTCAAATTGGAGGAGAAAAGGTGGATGGCCAATGTGAAACCTTATTGCAGGACACACTAAATTCAATTTCAAGAAAAGAAATTATAAAATTACAATTTTCACATCAAAAGGGAACCAAATAGTCATTCTAGAACGGCTATAATAAAATTACACTAAATTCATTACATTTCCCCAAATGAATATTTGCCATGATTTTTTCCTTGAATAGAAGAAAGAGCTTCAACACAAGTCACATTTCTTTATTTAGCGAAAGGAAGACTACCTCTATATATGAAGCAATGCTTGACTTGATGGAGCCACTACGCTCCCTCAAGGTAGAAATTGCCTCAATTATAAGATTGTCTAACCTGTAAAATGAAAAACAAGTTAAACCTGTTGCGGCTGCCATGCATGTCATCAATGCATGTTTCAGATGTTAAAATATCCCTCCTATCTTTCTCAAAATGTATAGTAGCATTCCCTAACAGTAAATTGATTGTTCTTTCTTTCCTTTTCTTTTTTTTTGTCTATGTTCTAGGTTTTGGGAATTTCAAGCTAACATGTGATGGAGGGATCTAACCTTCTTTCTCACCTTTGACAATCAAATCTTGCATCCCTCTCTGTTCTTTCTTCTACTTCCTCTTCTTCATTATCTTCATCTTCCTCTTCTTTCCTGTTCAAAGTGGGCATAAGATATATTTATTTAGAATAGAAAAGAAACAAATGGGCTGGGAAAATTAGATTCCTTTTGCTGCTTAGAGTTAGAGTCATAGCCCTTGTGAATTTTAAAACACATATTTAAAAGAAATACCAGGTAAGACTATATTACAAATAAACAGTAATGTTCAAATGGACTGATGAGGAAAATAATTATAGGGTTGGGTTGTAAACAGTAACGTGATAATGATGCAAAACTAAAGCCAATTCAAAGAACCCATATTCTTATCCAGAGATGAAGACGTGATGAAGTCCCTAAGCTTAAATCACCAACCCAATAGTGAGTGATTAAGGCATTATACATTTCTCCCATATTAGAATTTCAATCTCAACATTGTTGAACTCAAAAAAAGTATAACTACAAAATGTTCTGCAAAAAAACAAATAAGAAATCACAAAACACCTGTTCACAGGCACAAGAACTCGAAAAAAGGCGAAAGAAAAACAATGAAAGACTTGACCAACCTTACATTTGATCGCTTCGGACCAGCTATCTGCTTGATGTCCGAGGAAAGGGAAACAGATTTAGCTTCTGGCGATTCTTCTTCACTTTGAAGAGCTTCGCTTTGAGCCTCATTACTCTCATCTTTTTTAGAAGGATGCAATCTCTTAAGCGCCAACCTGGCCTTATCCCGGGATCCCCAGCCATGAGCCATGACACTCATGTTTCTCCACTTGTCCTTTTTCAATATTGACCACAAGTATTAATCTACCTTTCAATATAATAGATTTGCAAAACAATTACCCTCTCAAAGCATATTAAGAAATACTAGAACTTTACATCAAGAGTTCTAGAATAGTTTGCTCAAAAACTACTAAAGCATCAATATTTACCTTGAGATCGACATTTGAACGAAGAAACAGTACATTGCTGAATTCAGGATCCTTGAGTATTGTTCGCCACTTTCCTGCTCCATGCTTAACAACTCCCGCCTTCAGGGCTGCTTCTTCTTGGTTAGTCCATTTCTGCTTCGGAGCACCCATCAAAAGCCCAGGGACAACTACCTTTATTCACATCAGAAAATATATATTACCAAAATAGAAGGAACTGATTTGTTTTCACATCCAAAGCCTCCAAAAAGAACACATGGAGAAAGCCTGAGCTTTCATCCAAGGTCAATAGTGAAAGATAAACTAATTACTTCACATAAAAGTTGGATATAACAAGAACAAAAAAAAAAATCATCATGGATTGGTCTAGTGGTCAGGAGAGCTTTGGAGAACCAAAAGGTTATGATTTCAATCCATGCTAGCCACCAACCTAAAAAATAATTTTCTACAGGTTTTGTTGAAAGCCAAATATTATAGGGTCAGGGGGTTTATCATGTGAAAATAATTTAAATGGGTGTAAGTTCGCCTAAAGACTCACGGATATCAAAAGACAATAAGAACGATAAAAATAAAACATCCAAAACCTTATGAAAAATCTCAAATATACGCAAAAGATTGTTCTTTTTTAAACTGAGAAATCGAAGCTTCACTCCACTCTACTCAAGGGCACCCGCACCTCTCACAAGGCTCGGACTCAGGAAAAAACAAGGGACTTTACAATTAAGCTCATACATGGAGCTCGAATCTGAGACCTTTAAAAAAACATACTTTGAAAGCCCCAAGCCTCAACTTACGAGGCTGCTCTTAGGGACATATACCAAAAGATTATTAAAAAAAACAACCTAAACTGATGGAGTTGAAACATTGTAATCTCCACCCAAATGGCCAAAGGTTAATATCTCCATCTACACAAGTTGTGGGACTAAAAAGGAAAAAAAATAAATAAAAAGAGAATTACTAAGGTGATTAGAAATCTATCTGCGTTTAAGCCAACCCAAAAGAAAGTAGAGTATGTTCTAAGGTTCATTGGGTCAAAACCACATGTAATAGGAAGAAACAACGCGCAAACGGACCGACCACGCCATTGAATGGTCAAATCTCAAAACTGATCGCGAAAACAAATACTCATTCAAAATCTGGATAATCAATCCGGCCGAAACCTAAATTCGATGCTTCAACTTTCAATCAATCTGAAGATTTTCAATGTCAAGCTTTACCTTACATCTTCAACGAATCGATTCGAATTCAAAAAAAAAAAAAAAAAGAAACCCATTCTCCGAAGTAAATTCATTCGATCGGGTGTGCGGGTAATGCTAAATTTACAGAACCCTATAGCTTCAATTTAATCGTGCTTGTTACGATTATGAAAAACGTTAAAATCAGAGCAAAAATTTCCAAATTCTAAGTAGAAAGATGCGATACCTCAGTTACGCAAGAGGAACAATGGTATCTGAAAGGTTTGTTCAGTCTCGAACATTGAAATTTCTGTTGAAATTTGCAGAAAGGATTGAAAAATTCGCCTTATCTGATTGTCTCAATCGCTCGTTGAGATTCATATATTTATAAATTTTGCTGAGTTGCAAATTTTCCGGGAAACCCAATTTTATCAGGCACAGATTCAGCAGCTAAAAGGAATCGTTTTTTTTTTTTTTTTTTTTTTTGATGAGCTGAATCCTAATTTTGTTCTTTATAGCCCTAGTTTTATTAAATTTTTGTTTAAATTATGTGTTTAATTAATCTTTTTTTACAAAAACAAACAAACAAATAAATAATTAAATTTAATTCTTTATTAAAAATAAGATTGGTGAAGCGTTTTTTTTTTTTTTTTTTTTTTGACACAAGGTGAAGTGTTGACTCACGGGGTTGATTATAAAAGAATAATTGTTGTAGGTTTTGTGATGCGAGTGTTACAAAAATTCATATATATTTTAATGTTTTCATTCATTAAAATGAATTTTTTTCACACTATAGTAGAGCTCCCCCACACATAATGTGTAGGGAATTTTATTCTGGATGTAAATCAATTCAACTTTATGATAACGATTTTGATTTTCTAAATCGATATTTCTCATCTTTGTTATGCTTGTACGACCAAAAACTTATTACAAGCCTATTTTGTTTAGGTTTGATCTATTTTTTAGTTTAATTTTTTACTCGTTCAACTTAATCCAACTTAAACTAAGAATAATATTATATATGTAAGATTAACTAACAATATAGCTTTTTAGTTTTTTAACATGTTGATAAGAAGTATATATAAATATATATATGTATAAGCATCTTTTTTTTTTATAACCGTGACTATTTGAGCCAGCTTTTGCACACCTTGACTAATGTCACGGGAATATCATCTTACCCTACAACATTTGGATGTCAAGGAAACCCGTAAAAAATTAATTCCTTGATAGATGGCCACCATGGATTGAACTCATTACTTTATGTATTTCAAGACCCTCTTTAACCAATTGAATTACTCCGTGATGGTTAAAAATATAAGCATCTTTGAGTTTGAATCTAATATCTTATAACTTTTCTTCATTTTTTGTATGGATCGAATTAAAAAAATAAAAATAAAATTTAAAAAAAAAAAGAGAGAGAGATAAACATAACCGATCAAAAAGTATATATTTTGAATTGGTTAGATTCCTCTAATACTTCCATGAGTTGACAAAGTGAACGATCCAAAATTTTAAATTTTCAAATCTAGTTTCTTTTTTAGTATAAATTGGATAAGAGGGACCACAAACCCTACTACTATCGAAAATTAAAGCTAAATAATAATTTTTACGATTGAACCTACGATTGTAATATTGAACTGAATTACCATCGAACAATGAAATCAACTCATCACGAACTCTTTCGGTTCAAATCTAGTTCATTTATGAAATGTGTTTGTTTCATTTCAAACTTTCAAATTTGTGTTTGTACTTTCACCTTTTTTTAATTTATTGATCTAATATACATAAAATTAAAATTTTACATGATTACATGAAACATAAAATTCAAAATTATATTGAATAAATTAAGACTAAATTTGCAATTTGACTAAAAATGTGTGTTTAATTGATCTTTATAACTAAAAAATGGATCCATTCCCAGTCTTCGTAAGAAATCAACAAAGTTACGGTATATAATTTAAAATCACAAAAGTTAAAAGCACTATTGACATTTAATAGTTAATTTTTCGCACTTTTATCGATGAAAACCAAACTATTCCAATAAAATTAAGTTTTATATTTAATTGTGTTCCTCAATTTTCGTAATTACTTCGTTTAGGTTAATTAATCTTTAAAATGTTTACTTTCATAATATTTTATATTTATTTAATTTTAATTTAAAAATTTTGGATATATCCATTTTAGTTTATTAACTTTTTCTTAAATGTCACTTTTATTACTTGTTAAAAAAATTAAAATTGATTTCAGATGAGATTGAAAAAAGAAACAAACCTTTCCTTCTCATCCATAAATATGAATCGTTTATTGGCCATCATTAAATGCTGTGAACCTATTTATTTTTAATTTTTTTTTTTTTTTTTTTTTTTAAAAAGGTCATATATTTTCAAAATTATTTAGGTTAACATAACTTTTGAACAGAGAGGACAAGGACACCCACAGCACATCCTATCATATATAGTCTTTGGCCACAACAGCTCTCAAAGGCAATAAGAATGATCATGTTTTTTTCCCACTTTCCCATTGCAAAAACTCTCTTTCTTTATATATATACACGTGTGCACGCACCTCAACTAATATCACGAGATATACCATCTAACCTTATAACATTTAAATGTCAAAAAAATTCATAAAAAACTAATTTTTAAATAGGTGGCCCCCATAGATTGAACCCATCACCTAATTGCAAAAATTATTTTACAATCACATCTCTCAATTAAGAACTATTACAATTTAGCCGAATTTATCTTTATTCTAAATTATATGCAACACAACACGGTATATCATAGTACAATAATACGAACCATTGATTCGTATAATTTCACTTCAGAATGTAAAAAATATAGCATTAAAAAATACCATCTCAATAACAGAAGAACAAAAAGAGATTCATTAATCAATCATATGAACAGACAAATGTTAACTTTCAAAGCAAACCAATAGAGATAATAAGAGGGGAAAAAGAGTAGGAGAGAAATGTTATTATAAAAGTAAACGAAGAACAAACACTAGAGACTATAAAACGCACGAAATTAAAACTTCACAACTCAACTGTTTTCTGAAAGATAGCTCTTGAATTTGAACAGCACACACCACAATTGCAAATGAATTCTCCCTAGAAACAGGCGTCAAGCAGGCAGCAACAGCACAGCGCAGCCAAACTGCGGAGTTTCAAATCAAAACTCAAAATTAGTACGAAGTTCTACGGATACTGAATTGCGAAAACGCTCCGAGTGAGACTTGCTCCTCTCTCATAGGCTCTAACATTTAGCTTTGAAACTTATGTTGTTTATAGATATTAACATTTGAGATGGAGAATCGAACCTATGATCTCTTTAACATATTCTAAGCCAAGCTCTTGTTGGCAAAACACCTGCCTCAATTCATATGATCTCTTTAACATATACTAGGCCAAGCTTTTGTTGGCAAAACATATCCCTCAATTCATCAATTAATCCATCAACTAAGTCGTATGAGGCTCTAATATTAATTTATCAATTCATCTTTTTTAGTTCAACCACATTCGGTATGGAAGAATTTGACTTGATCATGGCCCGTTAGTTATGTTATTAATGACAACAATGTCTAGTTTTCTTGAAAGTTCTCAAGGCCCCATCAACCTTTTTAAGAAATTGCTCCATGATGTTAGAACATTCAATTTCATCCATCAATTAAGCTCTAAAATATGAAAGAAACCATCTCCTACACAGATTGTTAGGATCAAATCCTAGAACATAGAATTGTGTATGAAACCCAAATTGTTAAGACATGAAAGATAAGTATTAATTTAATTGTAACCCTGATATTTTGAGAAATTGATTGTATTGATTTTTCGTGGTTGTGCATTCTTTTTTTTCTTTTTTTTTAAACAAGGGTAACGTCACTAGTGAGTCTCGAACCTGAGACCTTGAAGAGAACATACCTTGAAAGCTCAAGTCTTCAACCACTACGCCGCCCCGTGGTTGTGCATTCTGTTAATAATTCTTTTTTTTTTTTGAAACCCTGAAATTGGAGGTTCACTCTACTACACTCGAGATAACTACCACGCTCATCTCTAAGCCAGACATCGGAAGATATCAAAGGATTGGAGATATGAAAGGTGTCTACCAATTAATGTCACAAGTGAGTCTCAAACTTCGAACCTGGAGGACACACACCTTCAAAGCCTAAGCCTTTGAGGTAAAAGTTCTAGTGTTTATATCAATTTTCAGCAGGTTGGTCAAACTGGCTTACAAGTCCAATCACTATTTTCACAGAAAGTGTAGCTTGACTCTAAATATTTAGATGTTAAAGAAATTCTTTAAAGCGTTTCTTCTTAACTACTAGTCACTTCTCAGCCTAAATGATCAAATTGAAAAATTTATTGGTGGCATTTGTAACTTAACTAAATCAAAAATAAAATAGATAAACAGAAAAAGAATGAGTCTACAATATTATAGAGGCGAATGGGGTCAATTTAGAGACTCCACCGGGCGATGTTTCCAAGAAAATCGACTCCAATGAACAAAGTTTCCAGATACCAAATCGTCGGAATCCGACTCAGTTCAGATCCAATTTCAGACGCCATGAACGAACAAGAAAACTAAAGAAAGAGACAGAAAATTTACCAGCCTTCCAAGCAACCAGGGCCGCTATTTTGCTGTTGATGAGGAGGAGGCTGCTGCCCGTACTGAGGAGCGTAAGCCGGAGGATAACCCTGCGGCGGATAAGCACCTGGAGGAGGATAGCCCTGTTGTGGCGGATAGCCCTGCGGCGGATATCCCGGCGGCGGATAAGCATCCTTCGGGTAACCTTCCGGCGGATAACCTAAACAAACAAGAAAAAAAACCCTAAATCAACACAGATCTACAATCGCACACCACAAATCTCACCGATCAATCACCAAAAAAACAATCAAAAGGCGAAAACAACAAAATACCTTGAGGCGGAGGCACTCCAATCGGCGGCTGACCTTGATTGTAATAACTCATCGCTTGTTCCTCTTGAAATCAACCGCAGTTTCCGACGTAATCGGCCGGAATTTGAAGAACGGGCTGAAGAGATTATGAAGAAAGAGTGAATGAAGGAGATGACGAAGTTCTACAAATGACAGAGAAGAAGAGTGAGATCTTGAAGGATTTGTTTATATATATAAATCTGAAAAAGAAGAGTTGTTTTGTTTGTTTGTTTGCTGCTAATCCGGGAAGGCTAATCTCCAATCAGTTTTCGTAATTTCGGTTTATCTTTTTAATTAATTATGAAGTTTACCAGGGGTCTACGATTTTGACACGTCATGACGTTAGTGGTTGAAGATGGTGACGATTGACGGTAGAGATTTTTTCAATAAAAATTAACCATTTTTTCGTAATTGGAGTTTTTTTTTTTTTTTTTTTTTTTTTTTTTCCCATATTGTTTCTTGGGGGTTTAAACGGAAGGTAAAAAAAAACCGCGTGCAAGGGTGTAGGATCTCCTCACTGGACTTGCATTCCGTCGTTATGACAAATTATTATTTTCTCACCTTTTTTTTATTCTTCAAAGTATTATCTACAATAAAAAGTATTATCTAAAAAAAAGGTATTATCATATATGATTCAAAACAAACATAAAGTTCTTCTCAAAAATAAAACAAAAATAAAGTTGGTTAAAAAAAACAAAAATAAAGTAACATTTAAAATTAATAAACTTCAACAATAATATTTGAAGTTGACAATTACAATTTGTGATCTTGATAGAGAATAAAATTATGAAATTAATAAAGTCAACAATTCAATTCCTTTTTTTTTAAGCAGGCAAGGAAGATAACGAACTCTATAGAAAGAATATCACTACTTTAAAATAAATGAGAGACAAATATCAATTCTTAGGATTAAATGTGTGACCACGGTGTTTAATTGGTTTACAACCAAACAATATGAGACCATTATACCACTGACTCATTCGGTACAACAATTGAATTCTTAGTCGATGATACGTGACAATTACTGTTCGACTAAGTTTGATTTACAAAATAATATTTATAGTTCATAGATGTTTTTCATCTCATTAGATTGAGCTATAGGCGTACATGGATTGAGTTGAGTTGGGCTAGAGAAAATTGTTGACCACAAAAAAATTTGGGTTGATCACTTTTACAACCACCCTTATAATTTTTGGTTTGGTTGGGTTGTATATCGGATTCATCAATACATTAGAAATATAAATATCTTTCATTAAATTAGTAATACGCTATACATAAACAAAATACAATATTTAACTCTTATCATATCAATATAATAAAATAGATATAAATATTAAATATACAAAATATTCAATTAAAAGTCTGTAACTATTAGTCCTACATTTATAATTCATATAAAAGTTTCCAACAATAAAGCATAACAACACATACATTTGACTTCAAATAGGTAATTAAAACTAGATGACATAATAGACTTCCATAAATAAGATAAATAATTTAAACCAACAACAATAGATAGTATAATTTGACTATATATTTTTGTCGTATATACATTCTAAAGACTTAAAAAAAAAATTAAAGAATACCGAAAATTAAAAGGTCTAAAATAATAATTAAATAAATAATATATAAAACATCTTTTAAACTTAATGATCAATTCAAATTAGTCAAGCTAATTTTAGATAAATCATTAATTCAATCTAGCTCATGAAAATTTCATTAATTTTAACTCAACCAAAAATTATTTTTAACTCAACTCAATCCGTCAAATTAAATTAAATTGGTTTGGGTTATTCGTGTTGTAAGATGTTTGAACCCCTAGAATGAGTTTTTAATTAGAGTTTGTCTAGGGCTCAAACTTCCTTCTTTTTTTTTAATTCCTCAAACTTAATTATAACCCTTCATTTATTAATTTTGACAATCTATAACTTGTTCACAATATACTTAAAAAAAAGTATATATGTCAAATAAATTGATACTTAGTTTTATATATTATTAAATTTCAAAATTTGTCTACATTTTTTCAGATTATAACATATATTTACTACTTAACTATTTTGTCTCTAAGGAGATAGTGTGATAGTCGAAAACTTGAGTTTTAAAGTGTGCTCTCCTCATAATCCCAAGTTTCGAGACTCACTCTTGTGACGTTAATTTATAAACACTTTTCGTGTCTTCATTCTTTCGATATTTCTAGGTGACTTAGAGATGTGCGAGGTTATCTCTGATATAATGGGGTGGAGTTCCCATTTCCCACTTTAAAAAATAAATAAATAAATAAAAAAAAAAAAAAAACTATTTTACTTTTGTTTTTATAATAAATTAATTGATATAGGATGGCATCTCACATGCTGTTTGGACGACTCATCAATTTGATTACAACCATTCCTTTAAATTGACTCCAAAGAGAAAAAAAACAGAAAGTTTCAATGAGGGAGACAGAGTCATTTTTAATTATATATACAACCAGACAATAATTGAGGAATATTAATAAATATTTTACAGGGTCGTTAAAATTAATTCATATTTTCAATCTTTGACTTCAAATTCTTATGCATTCTACAGCATAAAATACATGTATCAAATTTGAACTCAGGTTTCTATTTGAATGTTTATTATTTATATTTAGTATATTTTAAAAGTATCATGTTTAGTCTTAAATTTAAATTTGATATCTAATTCATCCTTAAATAAATTTGATATCTAATTCATTCTTAAATATTAAAAATAATGTGTATAATGTATATATATGTCCAACTAATAAAAAGAATACATATCATCAAAGTCTAGTAAACTTATGCAAACTATCATAATATTGGTAAGTTAACTTAAGTCAGGTGGACTCTAATTAAATAAATTAAAAAAAAAAACAATTTCAAACTCCATTTAATCAGATTAATTAGGAGTTACATTTCATTTTTTAAATTTAAATAAATTAATAAAAATTAATCTTATATTTCAATGAAAAAATAAGATTCGAAATTGAATAGGCAGATTAATTATTTTCTTAGTCTAACGAGGACGAAAAAAACAATTTAACAACTCTAATAATAGAATGCAATAATTTAAATGGTATTTTAAATTGGGTACTTGCTTCTAGACAAATTTTATTCAATAACATTCAAAAAAGGCTGCAGCAGTGGAAGCCGGCCGCACGTGCCGATGTGCAAGTGCGTACGCTTTTTCTTTTCTTTATTTTATTATTATTAGAAAAATTTCCCCGCAGAAGAGTATTACAATTTACAACTTATCTATATAACATCATTAAAGCTAATAAATAAATAAATAAATAAAATTTTTAATATTTTTATTTTTACCAAATAGATTAATGTCGGTTAACTTTTGTACTAAAAAAAATGTGTATATTTTTATTTCTAAAAAACAAATTTATGTGACTTCCCTCCACCTAGGAAGCTTTCCTCATAAACAAATTTTTCTTGTCTATTTTATAAACAAAGACTAGCAATTAACGATTTTTTTAATTTTATTTTATTGAAAATGTGGACCCACTCCACTCACTCAATGCACAGACACATTATAAAGTAAAGTTAAAATTTGTAATTCAATCCTCAAAAACATTTATTGCTACCGTGGATTGATCTAAATGCTATTTTCTTTAGAATGAAAATAATTATGTGGGATTATTCTATTACATAGTTTATAATCTAAAAATCTTTAATTCATAATCTCATTCATTTAAAATTATTTTTTATTTTTATTATAGCTACTTTTCATTATGTAAAAATGAGCAATATTATTAGTTGATATAATTAAATTTACTCAAATCCATTAGCTTAGACTTTTGGATTGATGAGTAGTTTAACATATTTCAACAAATATAATTGAATGATATTATGTATAATCTAGTAAGTAAGAAGTTACAAATTCAAAATTTGAGCCCAAAATATTATTGAACTATAATAATAATAATAGCTACTTTTCATTATTTTTTATGATAACCTTTTATTTTGTCATAATTATTTTTGTCACTTCGAACGTAAGTAAGAATTTCTCATAATCATTAATTTATCTAATTATCCATAATCATTATTTTCCATATTTTATCTCTAATTTTTATTCTTTCCCTAATCATTCTTTTTCTTCTTGCCACAAACACTTAAATTATGAATTCAATTCAAGGTAATCAATTATTTATGAATGATTTTTTTACGAATTTTTTTGACATCCAATATTATAATATTAGTTAAATTATTTCGTGATAATAGTTGAGACGTGTAAATTGATCCAAACACTTACGTAACAAAAATTAGTCATGTAAGTGGAAAGGTTGATGGACAAGTTTTTGTTTTTTTGTTTTAGTTAAATAGAGCCTTCAAAAGAGTTTGTCCAAAAAAAATGTAAAAAATAAAAAGTAATAGAGCGTTCAATAGATATAACATTATCATCTTCAAGTTAATGTTTCGATCCTCCACATTGTTAAATTTATTTAGGGTTATATATGTCGGATTTTTTACTTTCTTTTTGTGGAAAATTTGTATCTGAATTGCAATGCCATCAAGATTTCAAATTTGCACTCGAGGAAAATTTTCACAAACAGGAGAAAAAAAATGGCTAGTCAAAAATTCTTACTTGAGATGAATGTTACTCATAAAGGGTTTATTTTTTTTCTCTCTATTCCATTAAATTCAATTAATTTAATATTGAAATGTTATCTCATGAAATCAAATATTAATTTGACTAGGAAAAAAAAAACCAAGGTAAAAACATCAAAATTCCAATGATCCATGTTTGAGTACTTTATATTGAGTTTTATTTGGTGGTTGAATATGGATTTTTTTAGATGGGACAATTTTGCAATATGACTGAAAAGAAAAATGTGTCAATAATTTCGATATTAAAATGACCCAGTTGAATACAAAATTGAAAATAAAACACTTTATTATTATTGTTATAATGAAAGAGAAAAATAAGTATCCCTCTCACTATCTGACAATGGGACAGCCAATCCTCCCACTAAGCTTTGGCTTACTTAAAAGTATAAATTGAATGTGGACAAAACTTGTCCTTTTCATATATGGAAATTACACATCACCATACAATTTTTGTGATTTTTTTTTTTTTTTGTGGAATTTAATCCTTTTAAGTTATGTCAAATTATATGATATACACAATTATTTGTTTTATGGTAGTCTTAATATGAAAAAATATATAAAGATGGTTGAGGTAAGTGTTAAAGTCGATAATAAGAAAATGATATATATATATTTTTTTAATATTATGAGTGTTTGAGACCATTTATATGCACTTCTATTATTTTAATAGGAGAGATCATCGAACCCTACAACATATAAATTAAATTCACCACTTCTTAAATTTTAATACCTTATTTGATTGCATGAGACTTTTTTCTTTTTCTTTTTCTTTTTTTTTTTTTAAAGAAATCTCATTCATCTAACTTTGAAGAAAAGTGTGGAACTCTCTATTGATGAAATATTAGTTTGAAAACTCAATTTAACATATTTGATGTTATGCCAACAATAACTCAGCAGCATTTTTTTTTTTTACATCCAAAAATTGTAGTTTCAAGGGGCCCATACTTGTTCCAAAGCTTGAACTCGAAAAATTTTAAAAATAAAATTACAATTAAGTTCACACAAGGTCTCGAATTTAAAACTTCTAAAAAAAGTATGTCTTGAAAACTGCATACCTCAATCAACTAGGTTGTTAGGTCGGCCTATAAATGGTTCAGAACTATTGGATTTTCCTCATGAGCTTTATTTGAATATTGATTTTTTTTTTTATATCTGTGATTATCAGGGCTAGCTTGCGCCGCGCACATCAACTAAGGTCACGGGACATACTACCCGATCCTACAATATTTAGATGTCAAAAAAACTCGTAAGAAATTAATTCTTAGATAGGTGGCCATCATAAATTAAACTCATCACTTTAAACACTTCAAAGCTCTCTTTAAATATTGATCTTGTTAGGTTAAGTATCTGTTAGTTAGGATAGGTCATTGTGGATCACAAATATTTTATATATATATATATATATCGAAAACATGCATCTTAGAACTAGGTGAGTTATGCTTAGAATGACAATGCTATTTATATATGAAATGTGTGAACTCTTTATTATATAACGGTGTTTTCATTTGTTTAAAAAAAAGTTTTCATGACTATATGCATAACATTTTACGAAACCATAAAAAAAAAATTAAATAAATAAATAACAACCAACACTGTCTTAAATAATAGCAGTATGTGATCTTTTATTAATAAGGACTCAAGTTATATTTACCTTTCTTTAGAGCTATGTATTTTACTTTTTCCTTAACTATATTTCAAAAAAAAAAAAAAAAAAAAATGTGATCATAAATGTAAGTAAATATGACTTGAATAACTTAATAAGAATTCAAGTACTGCTCTTTAAATAAAATATGCAGGTATATTTAGACACTTGGTATTGCTAACACAACCTTTAGGACCGGAGTGGGTGGATTTTTTTATATTTTTTTTTAATTAATTGTTAATTTTATAGTTTAAGAAGAACTAGCATATGTTTCGTTCAAGGAAAACAATGCTTGGTTTTCTTGATTTAAGTTTAGGTTGGCAATCAATATTCATGACTTCTCTTATATTTAGGTTAAAATAGTGTCACTTGACTTAGTAAAGGAGATGGAAGGATAATTCAACACTTTATTTGGTTTGAAATATATAGGTTCGTTATTTTTTAAATATTCTCCGTGAATTAACTTCCAAACATAATTTTTCTAATTTTTCTCAAAAAAAAAAAAAAAAAAAAAAAACTTCCAAACACAATTTT
Organism: Sechiopsis laciniata; assembly: GCA_037833695.1. Lineage (NCBI taxonomy): Eukaryota > Viridiplantae > Streptophyta > Magnoliopsida > Cucurbitales > Cucurbitaceae > Sechiopsis > Sechiopsis laciniata. The sequence continues at coordinate 16,384,892 of JBBMKA010000022.1, forward strand.
TGTTTTTTTAGTTCAAGAAAAATTAGAAGCAGAGTGATGTGAATTCATAACTATCTAGTTAATAGATTGCATTGATCCGGCTGAGTTATTATTCTCGTTGGCCCAAATATTATTTTTGTCGTTCATAATTGTTTTCATTTAAAGCCTAATAAACTATTTTCCCATCTAGTATAATGTGAGACTTTTTTTTTTTTTTTTTTTTTTTAATTCAACATAACATTTGAGTAGAATTTTCGAACTTGTAACCTCTTAGTTATTAGGTCGTACATGATATCATTCAAATTATATTCTTTTTGGCGTACAATATGAGACTTTATATATAAATAATTAAATGCTTTTTACAACTAGCAATCTTAAGAGGTAAGAGTTGAAGACATATTCTACAACCACGTTTCTGAAAATTAATATCATATTCAATCGTAAAATCAACCCCAACTTACCATATCATACATAATATTGAATATTCTAAAATTTAAAGAATTTTTTTAGTCAAATTTTCAAAATTAAATGGCACTTCTGAAATAATTTTTATAGTTTAAAATTAAATGTGAAATGGTAACAACCCGAATGAGATATAGATTTATATCTAAGAGGTTTTCTCAAAAAATAAATAAAAGATCTTGGTTGAATCCTCATTTTGAATATACGAGTAAAAACATTTAAATTATTTTAACTTAATATATTATTAATCTTTTTTTATCTACATACCCACAAAACTTAATAAATTATTATTTTTAAATAAATCAACAATGCTCAATAAATGTTTTTTTTTAAATATGAAAACATGGATTTTTAGTCATAGGTTTGGAGTGTAGTGTCAATTTGGTCTCAACATTAATATTTAATTTTAGTCATTAATGTGTTTTTTAAAATTTTTTTACATCAATATAAAAATACCAACTTTATCAGTATATTAAAATTTAACATTAATTTAATAGTTAATATTTTATTTCAAAAATTAAATTTGAATATTGAAATTTTATGCAAACCTTTTTTAAGAGATAAAAGGGTTTAATTTTGAAGACCAAATAGTTTTTTTTTTTTTTAATTTAAATACTTCAAACCTTGGAACTAAAGATCTTTAAAATATAAACTGCTTCTTTTTTTTTTTAATTCAACAAAATATAAACTACGTTTTAAACTTCTATTTTTTTATTAAAAAAAATCCAAAACAGCATTCTATTTTTCAAATTCCCGATGCAGTTCTCTCTATTAAATAAAGGGAACTTTATCTCATAAACGTAAAAATAAAGGTAACTTAAATAAAAGCTTCCCATATTGAAGATGTAAAAAACAACATATTTATTGCATCCATCTGAATTTAATTGCCAATCACGAGAACCGGGAGTATGTTGAGTTCCAATTTTTCTTCTATAGTTGAATTAAAAAATAAAAAATAAAAAATAATAATAATAGCCCATTTTAAAAGTAATTGCAAATATAATAAGACAAAAAAATAGGTGGTCTATATAAAATGATTAAAATGTTCACGCTTCAATCAATTTAAAGAGATAGTCTCAATCAAATTTCAACGAATAGTCTTCAATCAATATTTAAATAATAACCTTTAATCAATTCGTTGATAGCCTTATTTTTTATTATCACAACCATGTCAGTTTCCTCCTCTTTCTTGTAAATTTCTCAACATGATGGAAAACAAATTCTTTTTTAATATAAGTTGGAGGAATGAAAATTACAAATACCGATTTTAGGGATCGAACCGTGTAACGACCTGACCCAAATCAAGGTCTGAACCTAAGTCCTTAACTCTAAATGCATGAAAACGACGTTCGACATTAGGGCATGTATAA
>JBBMKA010000022.1:16386802-16417901 GCA_037833695.1 Sechiopsis laciniata
CACCAAGAATAATTATCATTCTTATTTTTCCATTATTCTTGGTGGACCATACTCCAAATGTCCATATTTTTAGTACATACATATTATCCATATATTTGAAAAATGTTTGGTTTTTAAAGAGCAACTGTTGCCAGAAAAAGGGAATTTAAAAAAAAGAAAAAGAAAGAAAAAAAAAAAAAAAAAAAAAAAAAAAAAAAAAAGCGAGGTCGCCGTCAGTTTCATGCATAGCCCATTCTCTGTGTCGTCAGTGCCATATTTTCCTGGCAGCTCAAATCCATAAACCAACAGAAACCTAACCAAAAAGGAAGAAACCAAAAACAAAAACAACCATTCTCAAACTGTTCCTTCTCCATTTCTCCAATTTTCCCAAATTCAATTTCACCTCAACAAAAACCCACATAAAAACAGAGCAGCACTGCCCTTCAATTTCACAGAATCAGAGCAATGGTCGCCGGAGGAGCCCAGAAACTGGACGAGTTTCAGCCTCATCCGATCAAAGAGCAACTTCCCGGCATCGATTACTGCATTTCCAGCTCCCCCTCATGGCGTATTTAACCCTCAATCCCTCTCTCTGTTCTGCTCTGTGTTTCTTTCCACTTTGCGTTTTAGTTCATCTCTTCGTATTCATCGCTCTCTCTGTGTTCGTTCTTCTTTTTTCCCGCGTTTTCCCTCAAAATGAGTAACACTCATTTGTTGATTTCATGTATATAATCTTCTGTACGATCGTTTTCATATATTTTTTGATTCTGTTCTAGGTTTCCAGCGTTGTTTTATTTGCTGGGTAGCGAAGAATTAGTATGAAAATGACAAAGAGTTGCATAAATTCTTCGTAATAGATGAAATTTTTGTAATCTAGTTTGATGAATTGTTGTTTCTGTATCTTCTTGAATCCCGAGCAATGGGGATTCATTTTCCCTTCTATTCATTCTCTGTTTTTCTTCATTTCCATTATGATCCTGTAATCTTGTTTATAATGTTTGTTAGTTGATATAATTTGTTACTACTTTGAACGAAAAGGGGTGCTGATTTAAGTTACCAACAATTGCAGCTGAAGTCATAATTCTGGGATTTCAACACTATTTAGTGATGCTCGGAACTACTGTTTTACTCTCCACTATACTTGTTCCTTTGATGGGTGGTGGAGATGTAAGAACATTTTACCTGAAAACTTTTCAGTTTTCCTGAATATAAGAACATTTTCTCTTTAACCAAACTGATTTTTAATGTAAATAGGTAGAGAAGGCTGAAATGATAAACACTTTGTTGTTTGTTTCCGGTATCAATACTTTATTACAAACCTGGTTTGGAACCCGTTTGCCGGTGGTGATTGGTGGGTCGTATGCATTCATTATCCCGGCAATCTCGGTTGCTTTGTCTCGAAGATTTAGTTACTACATTGATCCTCATCAGGTGTGGCTAATATTTTGAGTAATTGCATTTTTGTTAAGACATAATATCTTGAGCAATGGAAAAATGACTGACATTGCTTTTATTTCATTGTTATATTCATTGTGCCTTTTTGCTTTCTCTCTTTAGAGGTTTAGAGAATCAATGAAGGCTTTACAAGGAGCATTGATTATTGCATCTTTCCTGCCAATGATAATTGGCTTTCTGGGGTTTTGGAGGATTGTTGCTAGGTAACAATTAAGGCCCGGTTTGACAACCGTTTTGTTTTTGAATTTGGAAATTGAAGCTTGTTTACATTCAAATTCTCTATGAAGGATTTCATCTTCCCTTAAACAAGTATTTGAATTCTAACCAAATTTCAAAAATCAAACAAGTTCTTGGTGAGTTACTCTTTTTAGTTTCCAAATTTTGATTTAGATTTTAAAACATGGGTAAAAATTAAGTATCATACGTTGAAGTACTTATTGTAGCCGTAGGCTTAATTTTAAAAAATTAAATGGTTATCAAACAAGACCTAATTGAGATTTCTTGTAAAGTCTTCATATAAACAGAATGTGTGAATGGTTTGTAATGCAGGTTTCTTAGCCCTTTATCTGCGGTTCCTCTAGTAACTCTCACTGGACTTGGTCTCTTTGCACTGGGTTTTCCTCAAGTAAGAGAGATTCACACTTCTCTGCATTTATGACAACATCCCCTTAAACAGAAGATTTTTTCAGTGTAAAAAAGCAATATGTTAAATTTTAGAACAAGAGGGTTCAAATCAGACTGGACTTCTCTGGAGATCTGAATTGAATTTAGCTATGATTTTTATCTAATCTTTGAACCCAGAAAAAGAGAAAGAGAGATGTTAAGACACTAGCAACTTTCCCTTGAAAAGTACAATAGTTTTATTTGATTTCTGCTGATGGTTGCAGTTAGCTAATTGTGTTGAAATTGGACTTCCAGAGTTGGTCATAGTGGTTTTATTATCTCAGGTGGGTTGTTTAACTGTCCCTTGATCTTACTAGTCTTTAGTTAAACCAAGTTTTTATTTCTTACTACTTTACCATTCTATATTACAAATCAGAATACCTGATATTTAGCCTATATACTGCAGTACATTCCGCCCCTGATGGCAGGACGACGAGCCGTGTTTGATCGATTTGCAGTTATTTTCTCAGTTGCAATTGTTTGGGCATTTGCAGAGATATTGACTGCAGCTGGAGCATATAAAAATAGATCTCCAAGTACTCAATTCAGTTGCCGCACTGATCGTTCTGGGCTCATTAGTGCTGCCTCCTGGTATGCATTTCTTTACCTGCTGAAATCTGAAGTGGTAATTGATAGTGTCTAAGTTCCTTAAGGCCATCGTGACCATTAAGCCAACGTCAAGATGACGTTTAAGGACTTAGAGATTATGAGTTAAATCTATGATGGCTACCTAATGAGAAATAATTTTTTGAGTTTCTTTGATGATTAAATGTCATAGTATCAGACTGTTCTATAAATATAATTGAGGTGCATGTAAGCTAGCCTAAACACTCACAGATTAAAAAAAAAAAAACAAAAAAAAAGAAGTTATGTACAACTCTCTTCATTTGTACATCAAATATTTGATAGTTCGTTTGTTTTCTTTCAACTTGACCTGAATTATTTCAACAAGTAGTGTCTAATTTTAGGTATATAGGATTGAGTCTTGTTTAATATTATTGTTTTTAAGTGTCTAGAAATCTTGTCTTTTACCTTGACAGCACTCATTTAACTACAGGATAAAGTTTCCTTATCCATTTCAATGGGGACGTCCTAGTTTTGATGCTGGAGATGTTTTTGCAATGATGGCCTCTGCCTTTGTTGCTATAATTGAGGTCAATTGATTTCCATCACATTTCTTTGTTTCTTGTAATTAGTAAAATGTAGGAGATCAGCTATAACTTGATGATAGATTTTCCTCACAACCCAACAAGATCTCTTAAATTCAATACTTCATGGTCTTAGAACAAGCTACCATAATGAGATTATCCTTTTCTGCTGTTTGGTAGTCTACAGGAACATTCATTGCAGCTGCAAGATATGGGAGTGCCACACATATTCCTCCTTCTGTACTGAGCCGCGGCGTCGGTTGGCTGGTAGTTTAGCAATCCTCCAATACTTGTATTCATTGGTCTTTCTTGTTGCCTGTTTTCTGATAGAATAAACTACTGTTTGTTCTATGTATCTACAGGGGGTAGGGACTTTTCTGGATGGTGTATTTGGCACTGGCGTTGGATCCACTGCATCAGTGTAAGAACAAACCTTATTAAGTTGGCTAGTAGAAATTTTGGGCAATCCTTAAAAATTGAACATTTCTCGTCTATGAACGGCAGCCTCATTAGTATAGGCTTGGAGTCTCCAAGGTATGTTGCTTTGGACGTCATGGTTCGAAAACTTATGAGTGAACTTAATTGTAAAATTCCCTGTCGTCTCCTGGATCAAGACTTAGGGACGAGCATTGGTGTCTTGAATATGTAGTTGGGTGAAGGTCCAATTACCGGTTATTATTTAAAAAAAAAAAAACACTTCTCTATTGATCAATAGTCTAAAGCAATCCCTCTGCTCTTGAAGTATTGAATAAAGTGATCAACTTTCATTAAGATAATTCAAGGATACAAGTGAGCAATATAAGAAAAGAGAGAGTGGAGCAAAATAGAAGCCCATACAAAGGAAACTAACTACAAAACATAGAAATGTGACTAAAAATCGTGGCTGCAAACACCCAAGAGGAGTTATTAGTTTCAAATTGTATGTTCAATTGGCCACCAATTACTTTACATGTTGAATGCATAGACATTCTAATCTTCTTCTTCTTCTTTTTTTTTTTTTTTTTTCCTCTTACAACAGTTGGATATAAATACCAAATTGATTACACTCCATCTCTACAGCGAAAATGCAGGTCTTTTGGGTTTGACCAGAGTTGGAAGCCGGAGAGCTGTTCAAATTTCTGCTGGATTTATGCTTTTCTTCTCTGTGCTAGGTAATCTTTGACAAAAGCTTTTAAACTTACGAATACACGACGTGCTTACTGCTTCGACAACCATTCGATTATGCTTTTTAACATCTCAATCTTCCAATTAAATGATTGTTCAACTTGCCTTTGGTATTACTTTTGTAACTTTAATCCACAGTTTTTCAAGTGTTTCTTCTTATCCATGGTAACAGGCAAATTTGGTGCTGTCCTTGCTTCTGTACCCTTACCAATAATGGCAGCCTTGTACTGTGTCCTGTTTGCCTATATAGGTAAGTTACTTTGTATTGTAAACTCTTCAATGCTTGCTTTGTGATCAATCTTGTTCAGAAAAAACCCAAAAAAAAAAAAAATCAAAATGTAACAATAGTAGACTGACAGCTGGAAAGAAAGTGAATTTTGTCATTCTGTTTACTTTTGAAACTATGTTTATTCCTTTTCTTTTCACTTTTCTATAATTAGTTTCTCATTCTTAGCCAAATTTTAATCTGTAGAATGTTAAAATCTTTAAAACTGCTTTAATTTAGATAGGATCTTAAGAATGTTATCAAGAAGTAGATCACAAAATAAAGTAAATACAAGTTTAAGTAATTAATTTTCATCAACAGAGAGTTAGTTGTACCCTAGGGTGGTTATCCGACTGAACCATAATTAATATTGGACTTGAAATCATCTTATATTATACTCAATTTCTAATCATGAAACTATTTATAGCTAAATCCATAACAACCTGCTACAAACCATTAAACCACTCTGTACTTAAACCTACTAAAACAGAATAGTGAATAACTTTATACTGCACACTGCTGCTAATGCTTATTGCAAATTATCTATAATAAGACTATAAATTTACAGCTTAACTGCACATTGTGATAACCACCAACAACTGGTAGAGTGTTAGCCACCACAAAAAAGTACCAATAATTGATTAGGACAACGGCCAACTGAGGTTTATCATCTTTATTTTAGCCATCATAACTTAGCTCCTCAACCACAATCTCCTAAACCCGAAATTCGACGTTGCCTCGGATTCGCTTTGCATAAAATACTACTAACAAGACAACCAAAGCGAATAAAGACAGAAAAGAATATGAACCAATTTCCATGTGCTACGAATACTCAAGTGCCCCGAAGCCTAGGAATTATGTTAATCACGTTTTATTTTCGTATTGGACTTTTATATAATTTGGATTAAATGATGTATTAGGATTTTACGAGAGGTGCATCATTAAACTCTCGTAAAACTCTTGTTGTTTGCCCATGGACACAACTAAACATAATGTTAGTGAACCACATAAATTTGTGTGTTTTTTGTCTCACGTTTTCCTAATCTTGATTGTTGTTTAGCATACTTTCATAATATGTCTGTCCTATGGGACAATCCCAAAAGTAACTAACTTTTCTCTTTTGTTTATCTTTCAAGGAGGACTTAAGCTTTTTATCAATCACTTTTTGGTCCTTGATTTGAACTCTTTCATGAACTTTTAACATTAAGTTTCTATGCAAAAATCTTATAGTCCTATTATCTTTAGAAACTGGAAACAGCCCTTACCCATGAATGCTATAAATGAATGTCAGTGTGGTGGGGGCAAATTGTTTACAAGTTTGCTGATGTACAGAAAATGTTAGATTAGGATTGTCAGTTACAATTCATCTCATCCCACAGAGAATTAAACTCTAGACTTTTATTGTGATGTCCCCATTGGACGAACAGCTTCTGCCGGTCTTGGGCTCCTTCAATTCTGCAACCTCAACAGCTTTCGGTCAAAATTCATACTCGGATTTTCGCTGTTCTTGGGCCTCTCTGTCCCCCAGTACTTCAATGAGTATCTTGTCATTTCTGGCCATGGTCCTGTTCACACTAAAGCCAGATGGGTAAGCTCAAATTTACTCCTTTTTAATTAACAGAAATAACACTATTGTTAATGCTGATGAGCAGAAAACTATGATCATGTCTGAATTCTTACATGAAAGTTTCAAAATGTTTTGTCATTGCAGTTCAACAACATTATGCAAGTGATATTTTCTTCCCCAGCCACAGTTGCTGCTATGGTTGCTTTCTTCTTGGACATGACATTGATAAGGAATCATAGCTCAACTCGTCGAGACAGCGGGCGGCATTGGTGGGAGAAGTTTTGGTCCTTCAATGTCGATACGAGAAGCGAAGAGTTTTACTCCCTTCCTTGGAACCTCAACAGGTTCTTCCCCTCATTCTAACTTCAAAATCCTTGCTATTACTAAACAAAATCAAAGGGGATTGAAAAGGAAAAGGTAATATTTGACATTGTTTTGAGTTAAAACCAAGTTATTTGGACAATTTTTATCTTGAAAGTGAATGATGTTTAGGTATATATGTATAGGACCAAAACATTGTGATTTGCTTGATATTTGAGTGATTGTTAAGGCTGTTAACTACATTATTATTAAGAAGTAAAAGGTCATCAATTTCTGTTTATGCTTTTCTGTGGCCTAGAATGAATAACTATAAAGATAAATTGTTTCAGGTTGCTATTTATTGTTTTTATTTTTAAAGAAGTAAAACAAATATGTATTTATGAATTTTGTTTATTTCCCCTAATTTTTTTTTCATATATAAAAAATCATAAAAATATGTTTGGTAACGTTCCTTCTTTTGCGTTTTCATACTAGCTCATGGATAACAGATTAATTTATCATCTTAAAGGTGGATGGTTCAATGCCTGCCTCACAATTGTTAAATTCAAAATTGAAAAAATAGGCTTAATTATCGTTGTTTGTTTGTTATTCTTTTTATTTAATTCAAATATAAAGGATTTTGTTAAATGTAACACTAAGTAGTCTTAATAGAATTGTAATTACTTGAGCTCCGTTTAATTTGTGGTCCAATAATTTGACTGGAAGACAATAAATATATCGGAGAACAAAAAACAATTCTTATTTTCACAAAATCAAAAGAAAAAACTTCTAAATTTACTTATTTTTTATAATTAAATATTTATGAATACTTCAAGTGAGAACTATTAGCATTGTTTTACCAAGTTAGATTTAGATATTTAAGAGTATAAGGACTAAAATAAAATGCAATTTAAATATAGGAGCTAAAAATAATGTGTGGTTGACTTTCAACAAAAAAATAATGTGTGGTTTTTTACTTAAAATAATGTTGAATAGAATTTTTTTTTAATAAAAAATACACTTAATTATTATAGCAAAGAAGTCGTGCATTGTCATCAAGTAACAAGGTTGAGAAATTCGATACATGTGAAACATTGTGATTGTCCTATTAGACAAATTAATCCACCAAAAAAGACACTGAAAATGGAAATTAGAATAAAATTATGTTAGACTTTATGGATGAGAAACTTTATATCTAATCTTTTCTTTCTTTCTTTGTTTTGTTGACTTTTCTTTAAAACAAAAATGACATTTGAACTTTATTTATTTATTTGGCAATATCAAACTAGAGTTGAATAGGATATTGAACCAACCAAAAAAAAAAAAAAACCTATACTTTTAAAAAAAAGAATTACGAACAATTAGAGATGAGAAATTTAAATTCAAGATCTCTTAATTATTTGGTATGCATTAATGCCACTAAGCAATATTCTTGTTAGATAAGAATCATCTCATGATGTGACCGTTTATTTCTTCTTAGTTTAATAGTAAACTTGAGCTGTAATTTTATATATATTTACAAACTATTCCAATCAAACTATTGAATTCTAAAATTATTTGTAATTTGTAAATAGACTAAATTTATAATGAAATCAAACTTTCAAGGTTAAAATATAATAATGTCTATATATTTTGCTGACTTATTCTATTTCCGTAGTTCTACTTATATTCAATTTTAATATATATAATATCAATAAACCTTAAAATTACTTCACTTTACATTAAATGTTTATGGTTATTTATTCTTAATAAAATTACTCTCCAATTAGCTTTTCCATCTTCAAATTTTGAAAAAACGATCATATTATTTTCTTTTTATTAATATTGAATGAAGACACACTCTCACTCACTCACTGTGTGCATCGACTTGGTTACAACTAAACCCATAAACAAACACAATCCCACCGCTGTTTCACCTTCCTCCTCCTCCTTTCCAATGCCGCCGCCGCCGTCTCTTTTCCGGTGATCTCTCTTCTCTTCTATGTCTCTCTCTCCCGACCATTTCGCCGCTTCCTCCGGCGGCGGACGTCACATCTTCACTGCGGCGGACTCCTCGATCTCCGATGACTCCGCCATTTTCACCCTTCTCCAATCGGAGCTCCACCACACGCCTCGCCGTGGCCGCCCGATTGACGTCGCCGCTCGCGAAGACTCCATCACCTGGATCTTGAAGGTATGTATATACTTCAATCGATTACTCCAATTTTACATCGGCGCTCTTCGCATTGTTGTTCTTGTTTCTTAAATGTAATTAGGGTTTTGCAGGTCCACAATCACTACAATTTCAAACCGATCACTGCGATTCTCTCTGTTAATTACTTCGATCGCTTTCTCTCCTCCGATTTCCTTCCGGTTAGGGATTGATTTTCGTTTTCTCGTCGAAAAAATTGATCGGAATTTTGATGCTGATGATTTAGGGCTTTTTGTTTAATCTTCTTGCAGCGGCCGATTGGATGGCCGATTCAGCTTCTTTCGGTGGCGTGTTTATCATTAGCGGCGAAAATGGAGGAATCTCAGGTTCCATTGCTTTTAGACCTTCAAATCTTCGATCCGAAATACGTTTTCGAGTCCAAAACGGTTCAGAGAATGGAGCTTTGTGTTTTGTCTATTCTCGATTGGAGATTACGCGCCGTCACGCCTTTCGATTTCCTCCACCACTTCATCTCTGATCTTCGTTCTCATTCTGCCGTACACGGCGGCGATTGCGTTTGCGATGGCGACGGCGGCATCTTCTCGTCGTCTTCCGATCTCATTCTCGGCACCACGCGCGGTACTTGCGATGAAAATCTAATCTGACTCTGTTTTTATATTTAGACGCTTTTGTTTGATTCGATTCATCTATTTCGTTATTTTTCATTTTTTGAAGAATTTGGAATTGTTTTCAGTGATCGATTTCTTGGGGTTTCCGCCGTCCGCCATTGCCGCCGCCGTAGTTCTCTGTGCCGCTGGTGAGCGGTATGATTCTCCGGCGCTTTGTAGCCATTTCCTTGCGGCGGATAGAGTCGTAAGTATTGATTCAGCATATATATGTGGGGTTAATATATACCAACAAAAACATTTTTTTACAAAATTAATAGATATTCGAATTTATCTCTAGAAAAATAAAAAGAAATTCGAGTTTAATTCCTATAACAATTCAATTCAATTCAATTCAAATTGAACATCCAAAGTAGAAGAAATATCAGTTTCGGTTGTTTTAAAAAAAAAATTAAAAAAAATCAGTTCGGAAAATGGGGGTCGTTGACCTGATTGGTTGAATGTAATTCAATTTAAGGTTGGATCCAAAGATTAATATTTGCTTTTGTTTTATTTAAAAGCACAATAATATATTTGAGACAGGGTTTGTATTTCCCTTTCCAGTTTGAACTTTAAAAAAATAAAAATAAATCTCCATAGAATGTTGTTGAATAATAATAATAATAATTCTTAACCTTATTTTTTAGAAATTGATATAATTTTAATCTGATTTTTATAATTTTTTTTTTTAGTTGTACAACAATAACAATGAGGTGGAGGGTTTTAACTCATGCTTTCTTAATTGTATTTGGACTCCATTGATGCTTAGATCGGTTTACTGTTAATTTTGTGAATTCTCCCTTGTTCTCTTTTTTGACCAACATCCATTAATTCTTCAAAAAAAAAAAAAAAAAAAAACTCACCAATCTAAGCATCAATGGAGTCCAAATACAATGAGATTTTTTTTTTTTTTTTTTTTATGGGATATAGCTTGGATTGAACCTATCACCTTAAACATCCTCAAAGCTCTCGTTGACCAATTGAGTCACTCCATAATGATTAAATATAATAAAACTATGGAGTGTACAATTAAAATTTTTGAATTACAACAAACATGGAGTATGAGATTCAAATTGAACATTGAAAGTAAAAGAAATATTAGTTTTTACTTTTAACAAAAATTAAGGCAATTTTTTATAATTATTTAGCCCCCTTTCAAAATTATTTTGTTTTTATTTTTTTGTTTTTAAAATTTAAGTCTATAATAACTATCTTACCATAGGTTTTTCTTTCTTGGATATTTATATCTTACCTATATTTTAAGAAATCAAACCAAAATTTGGGTAAAAAAAAAGTAACTTTCAAAATTTTGTTTTTATTTTTGAAATTTGGTTAGCATATCACTTACTTTCTCTAGGTGGTAGGAAAGATGGAGCACATTGTAGGAAATTTGAGTGAAAATAAGCTTAAATTTAAAAAACGAAAAATCAAATGGTTATTAAACGGAACTTGACCAGTGTCTACTATTTTTTGTTTTTTGTTTTTGAAATTTAAATTTTTTTATATTTATATTTCCTACAATGTGTTTCCTCTTTTCTTAAAAAAGTATGTGAATACTAATCAAATTTTAAAAACCAAAACAAACTTTTATAAGTTTTTTTTTTCAATTTTTTATTTGGTTTTAAAAAATATATTTAAGATCATATTCAAGTAAGAAACAATAATATTTAAATATTTGTTGTAGGCTAAAATTTTAAAAATTAAAAACTAAAAGCTAAATAGTTATGGAACGGAAGTTAAAAAATGTGATGAATAGATACATGGACTCATCCCACATTAAAAAATTATCTACTTACAATCTTAACCTTAGTGTGACAACATTGATTTGGAAAACCCTTGATGTAATTAAAACCTAAATTTATAAGGATGAAGCTCCTCTACAATTAGAATTGAGGGGCCAAAATGAAATTAAAACCTATATGGGGCCAAGTTTGAAATTTAACTTTTTTTTTTTGGCCCAGAATATGAAAGGCAAATCCCCACATCAATTGTACTTGAATTAATATATTAAAAAAAAAAAAAAAAAAAAAAAAAAAGTTTGATGTTGTGGTTAAAACATTTTATTCTCAAATTAATTTTTAGAAATCAGACGTAAAAACTTAAAAATCGATATTTAACTTTTATATTATAAAACAATAGTACTAAAATTTGTTGTCTTTCCTCATCGATATATACTAAAAAAAAGGTTATTTGGTATAGGAAATGGTGAGACGCTGTCATCAACTAATGGAGGAGTACGTAATTGACACGTGTTCAGCAAGCTTCCGAAAACAGCGGAGAGAAAGAGCCGATCAAGCGGCGCCGCCGAGTCCAGTGGGCGTGCTCGACGCGGCTGCAGGCGGTAGCTGCGACACGCGCTTCGACAATCCCGACTCCACCAGCCACGAAGCCGCCGTAGAGCCACCGGCTTTTCGGCTTCGATCATCTGCGCCGGATGTACAGAAACGGTAGATAAGACCTACTTCGTGTCATTTTGTTAGAGGGACAGTGAGTGAGACAAAGAAACTCTTCTTTTTTTTCTTTTTTCTTTTTAATTTTATTTTCTCTCCCCCCTCTTGTTCTTTGGTCGCAATTATCATTGTCATTTTGACCATAAAACTGAACGGTTGAGATTGAATGATAGATGGTCTGAAAAAACGAGAGGAATTTTTCATTTTACTTATTATTTGGGAAATTGTACTCCGTCTTCTCCCAAATAATCATAAACTGTTACGTTATAATGTATTTGTTTTGGGAGGAGAGGAGATGAGAGGGGGTATTGGACCTCTAACATCTTGTTTGACTCGAGATATTTATCATGCATCTTTTTTTTTCCTTTCTTTTTTTCACCTTTTTATTTGTATTTTTTTTTACTTGTGTTTTTTATTTTATTTTATTTTTTTTATGTTTGATATATTTGTGGTTATAATAATATTATTATTTTAATATATTAATATACCGGTATATAATTATATTATTATTATATCAAATATTTATTTAAATAAATTTGAATTTTGAAAATTAAAATAAATAGATATATTATCTCTTGATATATGACAATAAATTTTAATATTTTTTATTTAAAAAAAATTAAATACTTTTTATTCCTTTATTTAATCATTTTTAATAACAAAAAAGTTTATAAAATTTCAGTTATTTAAAAATAATCGTATTTATAAATTTATAATTTAAAAATTATTGTTATAAAATCATGTATTATTTTTAATATTAACAATATGCACATCAATTTATTATTAAACAACAATTAAATTTAAATAATTTATACACATTGAATTTTTATTCATAATTTACGATAAGTTTAAAAATATGAACTTATTTCGATAAATTTAAAATTGTTAAATTTATTTTGTTTGTTATAAAATCGAGATTCAATTTTTTTTACTCTTGTACTAAGCTATACTAAAATAATAGTAGAATTCAATCTATAATTTTTTTCTTTTTAGGAAGGTGGTAGATTAATTTAAATGATGTTGAGAGTTTTGTTTGTATATACCAAAACAAATATAAGTTCTGAGACTTGTATGAGTCAACATAGAGATTGAGATTTATTTTACATTAAAAAAACAACAACAATAAATTCCAAAATTTGAGGGGCACTATTTTTTTTTTTTACTTTCATTAAATAATTATTATCAAAATGTGATTGAGTTCAATCAAATAAAGTTTTGAGCCGGAAAATTGGTATTTGGCTCTCATATTATTTAAGAGTAATTGGTCCTCCTCTACTAAAAAAAATAGTTTATTTTTTAATAAAATAAAAAAGAATTACTATCAAAATTTTATAAGGACTAGTTTAACTAAATGATTTTATTTTTATTTTTTAATTCATTATTTTAAAATAAATAGAATCTTGGTATTTTTAAATTTTTGTTTTATTATTTAAGTCTAACAAATCTTGAAATAAATAAAAGATTACAAATATTTTAGATTAGTCAAATTTCATTTTTGTTAGGTAAAGTTTTTGCTCATTATTATTTTTTAATTCAAGAATATTTAGGTGTGAAATATTCAAAACTTTGACTTGTGATTATTAGGTCGTACATAATACAATTGAAACTCCGTAGTTTTTAATATGGACATTAGTATGATCAAGGGTGGTATGATATGATTTTATATTACTTACAATTTATTTATGATAATGGTTATATTTCCATACTTGTGTTGTTAGCTAAAAATTTGAAAATAAGTTCATTATTAAAAAAAAAACATAAGAATAGAAAAAAAAAAATCATATGCTTTAATATCTCATCTTTTCTCCCTCCACTCCAAACAAAGTTTATTTGTTATCTCATCTCATCTCACTTCATCCAAAATAAGGTTTTTCTGCTCTCATCATCTCACCTCATCTCACCTATAGCCAAACACCCCTTAAAATATTTGCAGTTATAACAATAATACATTTGAATATTATATTATTAATATAATATTATAAGAAAGTATGTCACTATATTCATTAATATAATAATTATAATTATTGATTTCAAAAAAGAAAAAAATTATAATTATTAATTAAAAAAAAAGTAGATTTGTTATTATTTACAAAATTTAAACTGATAAGTTTCGATTTCAAAAAAAAAAAAAGGATAAGTTTCTTTATTATTTATTTATTAAAAAAAGTTTATAAAAATACCATAATATTGAATTTTGGGTATTTTCGGAGGGTAAAATGGGGAAATAATGAGTTTTTAGTCGTGGTAGGGAAAAAAAGTCGATAGTTATCAATTGTTTGCTGCTGCAATTTTTCCATCCCCATGCATGAATAAGTGTTTTATAGTCTACATTGGATTACATAGGTAGATATTAATATTTGTACACTAATGTTACTAATAACTGTTTTTGTTGGTAATATTTTAAACGAGCTGAATGGCTGCTTGTGATTTTTTTTTTTTTTTTCAAAGGAAACATTGAACAACTTTAATTTATTATTGAAATAAACGAGGAAATTATTGAAACTCAATGAAAATTTGCCAATTCTAATATTCTAATTATTGGTGTAGATATTAATGAACATTCATTGATTAGGGTGGCTGAAGGGCAGTCTTGTCCAACATATTTATTGCGGATTATTTGTTATGGCTCATGGGTCGGGCCAATTTTCTCGAATCCGAACTCTTAGAATTTGGGTCCACGGCCTTAATGTATGGCCCAACTAAGAATCTAAGCCCAACATTTGCATTTCAATGCCCATGGGCTATAGGTGTATGGCCCAGTTCCAAATTGGCTTAATTCAAAACTTTAGAAAGTCACCGAATGGATCAACGACGTGATTGGTTATGTAATTTGGAGTTAATCTATTTCTACCCCACAGTCACGGGTTCGATCCCTAGAATTGGTATTTGTAATCCTCCTTTTCCCAACTTGTATTAAGAAAAAAAAAAGAAGCTTTAGAAAGTCTTTTTTTAAAAGGCAATTTTAGTTAAATTTTTATATTGGTTCTCATTTCCTAAAAAATCAACCGTAAATAGTATGTATGTGCATTGAGTAATAGATAATATTAAGTAGATTTTTCATTTATAATTTAAAAAAAATAAAAAAGAATTTGTGAACATAAACATTTTAGAAAAAAATCGTATATAGCAAAAAATTGGTGAGGACATAGAAAGAGAAAAAACTGATGCACGAGATGGTTTCAATTAGAGCAACCAATAGTCTTCAATCAGTGCATATATCATCTTCAATTTATATCACAGAAAGTCTTCAATTAGTGTGACATATAGTTTTCAATTAGTGCAATAAATAATTTTCAATCAATAAACGATGAAGGGTATAATCGAAATACGAAACAAAAATCTTCTATAAATGAAATATTTTTAGAAAATATACTATTAATTAAAATAAACAACGAAAAAAATTGATTCATAAATTAAATTCCCTAATATTAATATACTCTCGATTCTGATTATCACCAAACGAAAAAATATATATATACTATAAAAAAAAGAAAAAAAAAACAGACACGTGGTCTGCATTTTAGGTTTTCTCTACTTTAATTAGTTAAGTGAGATTTCATTTTTGAATAAAGTAAGATTTTTTTTAATTCAATAATATTTTAGAAAGAAAATTAAATATAAGAAAAAATTATTCTAGTTGTATTGATATCCACATAATTAATAGATTTCAAGTGAAATTGATAAATTTTAATAAGTTAAATATTTTACATTTTGCTCGGTATAAATTATTTTTAAAAGTTGTCATACAACCATAATAGGGTGATTCAAATGGTAAAAAAAGATTTTTTAATGCACAAAATGATAGGTTCAATTCATAGCAACCTTTTAGATCATTCTACTTCCTCTTCTCTTTACTATTCCAAAATCTAATCACCCTTAAAGGTGTTAGGTCGGATCCAAAACCGAACCAAGATAGCGGAGCGATGGTTTGGTTTTACCGGTAACTATGAACCGTCGGTGCAACGACTCCCATGTCCGACTGTCCGTACAACCCAGTTTTGCTACACGACAAAAATGACTTGGATGATGTGGTCCCCACTGCTCGACATTTATTTTTATGACAGGTGTCCACTTTCCATATACGGCTGGCATTGTTTTACTCCTTGGTCCCCCAATATTGCTCGTAAGAAATTTAACCCTATTACTTAAAAATTAATTGAAATAAAAGTAAATCCTACTCTTTTTATCCAAACTCTAATAATTTATTGATCGGGTTAATTTGTATTTATATTTTAGCTAAATATGTCAAGAAGAATAAAATTTTAACGATATCTTATATAACTTAATAATCATGAAGTTACAAGTTCGAATTTTTCATCTCCTAAATTGTTGTATCAAAAATGAAAATGATGCTAAATATAATAAAAGGACTTATGTTAGCAGATAATACAAGTATAAATATTGATATGGGTTAAATGAATTTTAAAAAAGGATTATGTAAATAATATTTTTTAACAAACATTAAATATATTGAGATTAGTAGATGAAGTGTATGGATTAAGTTAAAAACTATTAGAGACTAGGGATGTAATTTCTATGTAGAAAAGCTCATTACTCACATATTTGTTTATTTATTATTATATATTTGTTTATATTTCGAGAGATATAGTTTTTTGGTAAGAATTGT
Organism: Sechiopsis laciniata; assembly: GCA_037833695.1. Lineage (NCBI taxonomy): Eukaryota > Viridiplantae > Streptophyta > Magnoliopsida > Cucurbitales > Cucurbitaceae > Sechiopsis > Sechiopsis laciniata. The sequence goes on from JBBMKA010000022.1 coordinate 16,403,217, forward strand.
TTTTTAACATTGTAGGCAGAATTTAACCATGGAAAATAGTACTAAATAAACCACTTTTAAGAATATTTGTATAAATAGATAAACAACTTTTGTTTTAAAATTTGGAATTAATCATTTTTTAAAAAATACCGTTTCCCCCTTTTCCCATTTATTGCTTTCATTTTAAATTTTAAATGTTTTTTTTCATACTTTCCATAAGTAGGAAATACATACCATCTTAATTGATACATTAATTTTACGAATTTATAATTGATCTGTTCAATTCTCACACCTCTTTTATTCCTATTCTATCAATGTGTGAGTTACGTTCATTGTCTTCTCCTCCAAGATCTTTTATCGAATCATTTCCTCCCTGTTCATCCTCCATACATTCCGGCGACCACTGTTTTCTGACCAGACAGTTGTTTTATTCCTTCAATCGCAATAATTCAATCCTATGTCTAGAGAGTAGCTTTCATACATCGCAATCATTCAAATCTTCCTATCCGTTTTTTGTTCTTGAAATCTCTGCATTTCATCCACATTTTATTGTTCATTCTCTCCTAATTCGGATCCCATATGTTTCAAATGGTACAATATGGTATGTCTTTATTCCTTTCATCTTTCCAATACTCTAAAACCTAACACCATTACAGTGCATTCTTTTCATATCAAATCCATCTTATTTACTAACATGTTTTTCAGTATTATTTACGGCCTCAGATTCCATAATACCATTAACACTGTAGTTTGTCATGTACTGTTATTCTTGATTTTACACACATATATTATATTGTATATAACACACAGTAGTCTATATGTTCACATATTTCATTCTACATATTGTATAAATTATACAATATATTTATTGTTTATTATTCATTTTGATACATCTTCCATACTCCTATTCTATACATTACATTTTCATTTTGCACTACCGTATAGTTTACACATGTATATTATATGACTTATAAAAATATACAGTAGTATTTGGACATGTTAGTAATTCTGTACAACTTTGTCTCAAAGATTCTGCAAGCATCCCACTCCGTATTGCACATAATGATCAGTGGGATGAAAATGAAATGTACTATAATTATGAAGTTGCTGAAGGATATCTTGACCCATGCACTCCTTATATCAACATAATACTTTCAATTATGGCTAAATTAGATATATATGGATGTAGTATTATACAGTATAGTTTATACGTAAATTATTATTATGACATGTTGAACTGGTTGTTTTACACTAAGTGTATGATGTTTATTTGTTACAGTTAAAATGACATGAGATATTTTCTGATACACAACATGCAAAGAGACCAGTACAAAAGAAAAGGCCGTCAAAATACATGTTTTCTCCTTTCACGTCGAAGTTCGGTTCGACAGAAGAAAAGAAGACGAAAAAAGTAGAAGAAAACAAAAAATACTCAAGTTCCCTATCCTCCAAATTTTCAATTGCTCTCACATCTTTAGATTTAGGGTGTTGTCTTAGATGGTTTCGCATACATATATTGTTGAACAACAATTTTATTAAATGAATTATGAACACTTATGATAACCACATAGTACTGAAATGACTTATTTTACACGGTATACACAGAATAATAACTGCAACGTTTTGCCTCTGTGTTTAAGATGGTTAATTTTTTAAGTTGATTTTATGGATACATAAAGATGGGAGATTGTAAAATACTAAACCAACAAGTATAGAACAACAACCAAAACAAGATTGCACCAGACTGTATAGTAAACAATTTTCTTTTCAAAACAGTGCTACATTTGCTGATATGAAGACTTGTATTGTGCTATAATATGTTTGTTACAGTTTGACAGTATCGAACAAGTATTTATGATGGTTAGTAATAAAACTGTTTAAATGTATATGAATGTACAAACAGTTTGACTGTATGCAAATTTAGGAGAGTACAAAACGTACGGTGTAGTCTGTACATACAGTAAAACTAAAGTGCAAGTGGTCATAAACATGATAGAATATACAATGTACGAACAATACTGTTTTTACTCTTAAGTACGGTCATGTGAGGTAATTCGACTTCTGATTTCAACTTAATAAATGTTTTTGGAACCTATGACACAATCAAAATAAGTTGACTGAGGACCAAATGGTAAAGTTCAAGGCTAGAATATTTGGTAGGTTTTTTGATCTAAACATTAAGATATTTAAGAAATAAGGAAATGAAATTCGTAAAATTAATATATCATTTAAGATGGTATGTATTTCCTACTTATGGAAAGTATGAAAAATAAAAATGGGGACAAGATAATTGAGAAATGAGGAAATAAATTGACGGTTTATTTTTTTGACACATTTTCCCTAATAAATGCACACCTTTCCGAAATTAAGAACCAAATAAAAGAGGGGTATTGTTGTAATTGACACTTTAGTGATTTATTAATCTAATTAACGAAATCTCATTTATGCTAGTATTTTTCTTGGAACCTACTTTTGCAAATACTTTTCTAATTTGGTATATTTACGAAAAGATAAATTTATTTTGTAAATGATATTTGATGGTCTTTTTTTTTATACACTAATATTGGAGGATGAGAGATTTGAACCTGTAATCTCAGAGTTACTAGGTTGTATAAGATGTCGGTAAAATTATGCTCTTGTTGGCTGATATTTGTTGATCTACATCAACAATCAATTGAACTTCACTCTCATTTCAAAAAAAGAACTTCTCTCTAACTTTGAAGATTTTCAACCATTCCTTTTTTGCCCCTTACTTTTCCTTTTGCAATAATTTTAATTTTTAAAATTGAATATTAGGGGGGATCGTCTTCTTTTTTTTTTTTTTTTGTATTTAAGATGAGCTATTACTCATGAATATTTACGGCTACTCCTAAAAAATCACATTGAATCGAGCTATTACAATAGCTCAAAATAACCACTTATTTTTAATTACTAAAAGATAACTTCTCATTTCAAAATTACTCATTTCTAATCACATTTATATAGCTCATCTACAAAAATTCACATGCAAACGAACTATTGGTGGCAATTCATCTATAAAAATTTACATTCAAATGAGTTATTATCTACAACTATTTTACAAAAATCTACATCCAAACAAACTACTCTACAATCTTAATTTCTACTTACTCAAAATAACTTATCATACAATTATTCCATTCAACATTCCCAAGTACTAGAACTCATCTTTGCAAAATGTACTAGGATTCTATCACCACACTTTAAGAAATTAGACCACTTTGAACCTAAGATGGAAAAATTACATCGAGGACAAAGAACAATCTTTCAAATAACGTATTTTTTTAGTAATCTTTTTTAAATGAATCAAACTAAATATATAAGAAACCCATTTTGCAAAATGTTTAAAGCTTTTTTTAAAATTTTTGGAATTACATAATCCAATAACTTGTAAAATTAATGTTTTTTTAGTTTAACAACATTTAGGGGTGAGTCTCAAACATATAATTTGATTATTAAATCGTATATCATGTCACTTAAACATTGTTCCTCTTTTTGGCTCTTAAAATTATTGTCATCATAATTTTAAAATCGCGGTTAAGTTTATGCAATAAATTTATCTTTTGAAAAATAGTTTATTAATGATAAGTACTAAATAAAAAAAATAAAAACAACAAAAGGTATAGTCATTATAACATTTTGTATAATTTAGTAACCACGAGTTTATTAATTCGAATTTTTCTTTTTCAAATGTTATTGAATAAAAATGGAAAATATCATGTAAAAGAAATCTCTTCAAGGTATATTGACGATTTTATATATATAGAGAGAGAGACTTTTACAAGGATAGAGTAAATATGAGATCATTTGTCACACTTTTCAAATTTAATGTTTTAATTGCATTCGGTCGAATAATAATTTTCCATTGAATAATTAAATACTTAACATTCATTAAATTTATCCTCCAAAACAATATCAAAGGACATAAGAATTCAAAGTATCAAAATAAACATAACTCAACCGATATAAAATTTGTATTATCATCTTCAAAGTTATATATGTTTGATTCTTCTATCACACATGTGGTAAAAAAAAAAGAAAGAGAGATTCAAAGCAATTCAATGGAATGTCCCCCACAAGTTTTAAATGAAAGGTGCATATATATTTTTAGATGCAAGCTTTGAATTCAACCCTCTTGCATGAGCTTATTCATGGGGCTATCAATAATGAGGGATCCAAGAGAGAAAGTTGCACATGGCCTCTATTTAAAGTTGTGTTGAATGCCAAGTTTTTATTTTTAGCAATATGGTCACTAATCTATGACTAAGACCTCTTGAATTCTTTTAATGCCAAATAGCCTTTAAAATATATAAAGCCTTTGTTTTTCACATTCCTATTCTAATTTGTGTATAGGTCTATGGATAAGTTTGGTGAGAGTAGTTAGGCTACTTTTTGATCAACACATTCAACAATTTATTTCCTTCCAGCTTAAAAATCCTTATTTTCTCTTTTATTTGCATGCCAATATTATTTATCAATTAATAGTTATTTTAGATGATGAACCACAATGTTTGAGAGTGAGAGATCTCGAATCTCTAATCTCTTAAAGGTCGTACTTAATGACAATGGAACTCTATTTTTTTTTTTTTTGAAACTAACACTACTCTCTTTTTGGCCACTTATCAATTAGTTAATGGTTATGCTATAATTTATTTTGTGATTAAATCGATCTTCCACACTCATACAAAAAAAGAAAATCAAAATGTATTGGAACTTTACCTTAATTAAAAAATTCGAATCTTCTAGTATATCTCTAAATTTTGTTGAATAATAATAATAAAAAAAGCTATCCCTTAACACTAATATTAATAAGAGAAATTGTATAGAATGTATCCTTCACACAAAATAATTATAAATATAGGCAAATTTTAAAATATTTATATTCATGGTCATTAATATATTTTAATATTATACTATTAATATAGTATATATTATGTACTATTCGCTATTAATATTAATGACTATTGTTGCTGTTTTTTTTAAAAGTAAACATATTTATAATTATTTTTTAAATTTGACCGATCTTCCAAATTTTCTAAATAATAATGATCTAAACGCTTCAATTAACGTCTGGATGAATAATGTCAATTTTGCTATTGAGCACAAACGATTGTGTGTAGACTACAACATCACGTGATAATCAAACTAAAGACAATTCTTTTAAAAATTTATTTATTTTTATTCTCTCTATATAAATATAAATAAAAATAAAGAAGACAAAATAACTCACTATATATTATCATTCAAATAGGTTCTACAACTTGAAGAAAGTGACTTATGTTAGACTAGATATGTTATTCTTGCTTGCAACCTTCAAATTACTCGCCAAGGACTAGATCTTCACATGTGTTGGTCCTTGTATATTTCCCTTATTTCAATTTCATCCTTGTCACAACTACTAAATTTGCACTCCATAAAGACAAACCCATATATATCACTGATTAAAAAAAAAAAAAAAAAACATATATATAATTTATTATGGGAAATTGAAATAATATCTAGTTGGTGATCGATGAGATGTTAACAATTCAATCATATACGTAAAACTTCTTTTAATTCCGTAATAATTAAGAGTGAGAGAATTCGAATTTATAACTGTTTGATCATGGGTACACATCTATGTAGATAAACTATTATTACATGTAAAACTCAAAATTTTCTTTCACATTTTGCTTAGATGAATTTGGAGAGGAGAGAAAGTGATTTTGAGAGGTTTAGAATAGTTTGGAGGGATTTAGAAAAAATAAAACTTTGTTTTTTTTATGAGTTTTTTTTTTGAAAATATGTGTGGGGTTGAGTGAATCGAATCTCTAACTTCGTGGTGTTAGTATTGATTAGCCATTAAATTCTGTTAATTGAGTTTAATTAATATTGTGATTAGTTGTTCTCTAAGTACTATTTGATTATTGATTATTTGAATGGTTATTTGGGCTTTGTCCTCTAGTATAACTAATTTTCTTTGACCTCCCTATAAATGGGAAATGTACTCTATAGTAAATCACAATGAATAGTACACTATATTGTATGTTCATTCGTTTTTTACCCTTCTTCTTCTCTATAAATATAAGATGTCGGTTGAGTTATATTCAATTTATATTATAAATTAGGAGTAGTTATAACATAAAACTTTCGTTTGGTATGAAGAGTTATAAGTGATTATAGCAAAAAATATCTTTATACGATAAAAGAGGTTTGTGTAACATGAAAACTTTTGTTTGATATGAAAAATTAGAGAAATGGTTGAAGTAGAAGTGATGTTGTACAAACATAATTTATGGAAGGTTTATGGGGTGTTTGAAGAGTTTATTGAAAGCTTAGTAGAAGTTTATAGATAGTACTTTTTTAGCTGCTTCTGTCAAATTTGGTGTTTGGTCAGTCCCACCTTTCCAAACACATCTTTTAATAAAAAAAAATACAAATCTAAGTATGACAAAAAAAAATAAAAAAAATAAAAAATAGTTATTTTTATTCAATAACATACGAAAATAAGGGAGTGTTTGCTTGTTGAGTTTATGGAGAATTTTAAATGAGTATTTACTAATTATTCTTAAAAAAATTACATGTAATTATTTAAAATAATGTATCATTTTTATTATTAAAAATAACTCTTCATTTTTAATTATTCAAAATAATTCATTTTTAACCGTTCATTTCTAATTATTATTTTTTAACTACTCAAAATAACTACTTATTTTAAATTCACTCTCAAACAAATTATTGTCTCTAATTTCTCTACAAAAAATTATATTCAAACAAATTTTTTGTTATAACTCTCAGTATAAAACTACTCAAAATAACTTTTCAAAATAATTTGTCAAAGTAACTTTTTCATCCAAACAATTATAACCCAAGTTTTGCAAGTGTCAATTAACCCATTAAAAAGAGATTTGGAGGAAATTAGAAAGAAGGAAAAAATGAGGGTTGAAAATCGTGTGCACGTGGGAGCATGTGTGTGAATATTTGGGGAATTCAGAAATGGAAAAGAATGCACACGTGCCCACGTGTGTGTGTGAGAGCCGTTAGAGACAACACCACGGCTGAGAGTATTTCTTGAAAAGGGTAGACATTACTGTTTTTTTTTTCCTTCAAATTTTAGTCCATGCATTTTAAATCAAACTTAAAATTAATCTATGTGTTAAATTTAAATTTAATGTTTATTGAAATTGGTTTAATAATAGTGTTAGGTTTATTAATAGTGTGATTTTAATACAATAAAGAACACAATGTAAATATTTTAAAATTTTATAGAGAGAAAATTATTATGTACAATTTTTTTCAAGTTAACAAAAAATTTGACATAGAGACCAACTTAAATTAAATTAAATTAAACATTTACAAAGTATAAGAATCAAAACAAAAACAAATCTTAAAGTAGGTAACCTGAATCAAATTAATATTTTAACCTTCCCAATGATGAAGAAGAAAGAAATATGATATATATATATATATATAAAATTATTTATTTATTTATTATTACAAAAAAAATAGTTTTTGAATTTTTAGAAAAGCTGTGACATTTAGAAGTACTTTTGAACGAAGTAATTGAGAGTTGTTTCATTGAGATGGCAATTGACACATGCATTTAAAATATGATTTCATTTCTTTGAGTAGTATTTTGGTCTTTAAATGTTTAAATATTTAATTTTAGGCAATTTATTTTAAACAAAATTTAAAATTAAATTTTATGATAAGTTTTGTGAGTTTTGTTTTTCTTCTTCCATATATTTTAAGAATATATTTAAAAATTTTGTTATTTTTTGTATTAAAATTATTCATCAACTTTCGATTAATATTAACTTTAAATTTATTATAGAGATAAAATGGAAAAAAAAAAAAAAATCTCAATTACATGAACTAAAATTTAACATTAAAAAATTTGGAGATCAAAATAAAACAAAACTTAAATTACAAAACAAAACTCAAATTACAAATATTTTAACCTATCTTTTATCTTTGTTCCATCCCTATTTTTATCCCCATCATGAGGCTACTTTTCGATTTGTGGAATTTTTTTTTTTTGAGAATTTTTTATTTGTGGATTTTGTGTCATGTTAAATGCAGTTATTTTTCCTATTCACTATTAGCATTTTATGGCTAATTTGTACTTGTTTGAATTTGTGGTTGGATTTGAGCTGTTTTGTATTTAGATTTTGTTTTTTTTTTTTTATAATAATTTTAAGAAATTAATTGTTTGATTTTTGAAGACACAACTCATGCTTAGTGTATGGGGTCATGATATTCTTCTCTCCACTTTAAATTCATTGATATATCATCTCCCATGCAACTTTAGCCGACAATGATTATCATTTTTTTTTTTCAAAGGAATTTGAACCCCAATTTTTAAAGTTGTAATTTCTTTTTTCTTTTCTTTTTAGTTTAACAGGTAAATATAATATTTTAGTGGAAGATATAAGTCTGATTTTTATCTTTGTTGATTGAGTTATACTCTTATGTCGATCAAATAGATATTATGAATTGAATTAAAAAATTGTAAGTACTTCATAATTTACGATATTTTATTTGGGCAATAAATTAATTTATGATAGTCCTTATATATAAATTAATTAGAACTAGATTAAAAAACGTTGTGAGTGAAGAGTTAGTTACAACTAACTCTCAAGCCACTCTTTAATTGACAAATCTAGCTCAATTCTTATACTACATAATTTTGTTTTTTAACTAATAGTATAAGAATAGAGTCAGGAGACTTCTCTTTGAATTATCTTCTTATAATCGTTAAAACTTCTTTATACTTGAATAAAAGATCGAGCAAGCTAATTTGGTGGATGTAGACCAATTTTAGGTCGAACCACTTTAAGACTCTTGCGCAATCTCTTCTCATTTCTCTGTTACAATCTAAATCGATATATATGCATTCTCGCTAGGATTCTTCAATCTTCATTGTAATTATTGAAGCTATCGAATTTCAATTGAATCAACTTGAGCTTCACATCTTATTCATCCCCGAGGTCTACTGTCGAAACAAGACATGAAAGAAAGATCGGTGAATTGCATGTGTTTGGCTTTTATATGTAGAGAAAAATTTTGACAACATGTTCTTTCTTAATAGGAGTGACACAAGGAATATAATTTTTGTTGCAGTGCAGCTTCCAACATTTTTAGATGATGTTGAAGATGCTTACCTGATAATCAATAGAAGTATCATCCAAAGGCTACGTAAATTAAAGTGAACTTCGTTTGGTAGTAATAGACATACATTCCCTTCTCATATGTCACAAATCCAAATCTTTACCCTAAATAAATAAATAAATAAATATATATATATATTAAAAAAACAAAAACAAAAAAACAAGACTAGATAGATAATTTATCATAAAACTCACAAAAGAAGGTATTTTTATAGTTCAACAATATTTGGGAATGTGGGTCTCAAACTTTATAACCTCTTAGTTATTAGTTATTAAGTCAGACATGATATATGTGCTAAAGGTAATATCTAATTATAGCCAATAAGAATTGTGGCTCGACTGCATCAATATACACTCAATGACCAAGATGTCATGGGTTTAAATTTCTCAACCTTTAAATTGTTGTAATCTAAAAAAAAAAACTTAGTTATATTTTTTTAGTTCAAAATACCACCTAATTAAACTATATTGATTGACTAATATTCATTTTTTTTAGTTCAAAATACCCAACTATTTAAACACGCCAATCTCCATCACAAATCTACCAAAAACCCTAATCGAAATTATCACAAAAAAAGCCATTTTCCACCACAAATTCAACCCAAAACCGACGAACAATTAGGCAATCCACTGCGAAATTCTGATCGAACAATGAGAAAGAAAGAAAGAAATGAAGGAATTAAAAGTGGGTAAGAGATTTGATTTTGACTCGAACCAGTACACAAAGCCAAAATCCCAAATCCCCTTTCTATTTCTGTACACTAAAACCAAAATATAATCCCCTTCTCCCATGGCGTTTTTCAGACCAGAACCGCACGTTTGCAGGTATAATTTTTTAACCCAACCGACTCGATTAGACCCAACAGTTTCACCAAATGAATAAAAGATTAGATTGAAATTTGAATAAATGGGTATCCATTTTACTGTTCAAGAAGATGTGGACTTGTACCTGGTTTTGGTTTTTAAGAGCGTACTAAATGCATCGCTGTCTTGCATGTGAAGAGTTTTGTGGCCTCTCTCTATAAACGCACCACTCCCCAACTGGCACTTATTTTCATTTTGATTCATTCTCATTCATTCACACTAAACCCTGTTTTTAGATTTTGTTTTGATATTGTTTAGACCCACTTTTGATTAGGCTGATTTCTGTGTTGTTTATAGCTTTTGTTTTTGGGGATCTCATTCTGATTTGGGCTCTGTTTTGTTCTTGAATTTGGTGTTGCACACAACCTGTTTGATAAAATTCCTGAGAGAAAAAAGAGTTGGGGATTATGGAATTTTTGGGGTCTGAGTGTAGCAGTGGGTGTGAGTCTGGTTGGACTTTGTATTTGGAGCAATCTTTTGTTTCTCATGGTGGTTCTGATCATAGAGAGAGTGGTTTTTGTGATGGATATTGGAAGGCTGAAGAAGAAGAAGAAGAAGGGGTTGAAGAGGATCTTTCTATGGTTTCTGATGCATCGTCTGGGCCTCCACATTTGTTTGAAGATGATGCTTGTTCTCATGAAGATGATGGTGGTCATTTTTCTCTTGCATCTAAGTCAGTTACATTGGGGAAGAAGCAGAAAATTAAAGAATATCAGTGTCATGATCATCAGCCTTTATTCTTCCTAGATGACAATGCTAGTTCCCCTGCTCACAACTTCACTGCTGTGAGTTTTTAGAACAATCTCTTTTAGCTCCTTTTTAGCTTTGTCTGTAATGAGTATTAGTTTGATCAATTGGGTACTCATTAAAGTCTGATTCCTTCAAATTTTCAGAATAATTTTGCCAATCAAGCCTCAATGGATAACTTCTTGGGATTCTCTCAAACCAGTCATTTTGAGGTACTTGAAAGTTTTATGTTATGAGTTCAAATCACTCACCCAAAATGTGGTTGAACTCAAAATAAATAAAGAAAGAAAGAAAGAATAAAAAGTATGTTCTTCACCACAGGACCAATGCATATTAATTGACATTGTTTTTTTTTTATGCAGGAAAGAACAGCATTTACAGAGCATTTTGGCTTTCTTAAATCTTCTCTCTCAGGAAATAGATTGCAAAAGAACAAGTTAAGTTATTCATTGTGTTTTTGGCAACTCATGATTAATCACTGGGCTTGATTTGGATATTTTTCTTAAGATTTTTAAACTAATTGTTTTCAATCTGCTACTTTAACAGGTCATTTGAAGGAAAAGGAATAGGAATGAGATGAGATAGATGGCTTTCTTTTGCTTTTTTGTTTTTCTTCTGAAGCTGCTAAAGTAGTTTTGCTCTCGAAAGTCGATCGAGCCTAGTGGTAATTGGCATGTATTCTCGACAAGGCCGTAGGTTACGATTTGAACCCTCGACTCTAAATATTATTGTTGTGCTAAAAAAAGGTTTTGCTTGCACTAAAAAATGTGTGGGAGATTGTCAAATGTAGAGGAAAGTGAATCTGAAGAGATGGGTTTTGTTTCCCCTTTATTATTATTTTTTTTTTTCTAAATCTTCTTTTGTTATCTTTTTGGAACTGTCAATGCAATGGGAAACAGCCTTAGAGCAAAAAAGTTGGAAATGATATTTATTCTTTTGGAAATTCAATTTCTAAGTCCATGAACAGTGTATTTGATTTATTTGCTCAAGCTTTTCAATATTGGCTACTTACACAACCATCCCCATCCATTTTGATCTTTGCTTTATTTGGCTACCATAAACACAATTATTATATCTTTTTGGAGGGGAAAAGATTAAATCTGATTGGCAAACAGAAAATACAAATGGACTTGTATAGTCTATAGTCATGAGATAGAACTCAAGTTTCCATTTGCTAATTTGATGTGATCATCTCAATTATGCTCTTAGTAATCAATTACATAAAAAAAGGAAAAAAGAAACTACATCTATACTTCATCTATACATATTTACAACAAAAATGTACTCTATCTTCAAAATAAAGTTCTTTTTGCCCAAGTTTTTCTAGTTTCCTTAAGCCAAACATTTCTTAAAATATATTAGAGTGGAGATATTTTTTATTTCATTTTAAAGCTAATGAGAAATACTTGGATACTTACTATTAAATAACTAGTAAAAATTTATTACAATTTGCAAGATATAAAAAATACATTAAAGAATATATTAAAATAAATGACGATTTGACTAATTAAAAAAAATGATATTTAAAAATGTGGCACATTATAATCTCACAAATAAGTGGTAAAGAAGTTCATGTTAGATATTTTCTTGGTATAAATTAGAGAAAAATTCATTGTTATTTGCTGTCAAGGGCCCAGTTTCCAAATTTCTTGTGCCCAAAATTCATGGAAAATGATGGCTATCAAAAGGTCATTTGAAAATTGGCCTATTATTATAAAAGATCAGAGAATAGAAAATGGTAACCAGCAAAGCAGCAGATGGGCAGTTTTATGAACTGTTTTGATTATTAGTCCTCACTCTAATTTTTCACCACAAATCAGGACAAAATGACAAGACCCACACAAATTTCATCCAAATAATGCCTAAAAGTTTAGATTTGATTAGGTGGGATTTGATCAAATCCACAAACAAAACTCAAAATCAAAATTTGGTACTAAAAAAAGGGACATAAAAAAATCAAACTCTTTCCAACTTCAAATTCAAATTCAAATGTGAAATGCCTAATGGGTTATGAAGAACAAATTTACATATAAATACAATACGAACACAATATTCAACAATAGTGGTGTTGAGTTTCTTGACTTCGATATGAACACATTGATACAGTATTTTTAAAAAGGGGAAATTAGGACATAAACACACTATAGACACATTTTAAAGTATATGATTTTTTTTTTTAATACAAGACAATAAATTTATTCATTTATATGCTTAAGAAAAAGCATTTTATGTTTTTTTTACAAAAATGAATTTCATATTATTACGTGTTTACTTATAAATATACGTAACCGTTTTGTTTTTCTCCTTTTGAAATAATATAACCATTTTGTTTTGTTTTGCATTCTTATAAACAAAAAAGATGAACTCATAAAATTTTGAAGATTCCTCTGGTTGAGATCTTTCCAGAAGAACATGCCCATTTAGTTGAACATGTGTCTCATTTTCAAGGATTTTGTTCATGTTTCATTGATTAAATTAAAATTTTATTTTTTATAAAATGAAAATTTTGGTTCACCCAAAACTGTCTGCCATGTTTTGCATTTATATTATGTCATCCCCAAAAAATTGTACTGATTTCCCTTTATTTTTATTTAAAATTTTAAATTTGAATGAACAGACAAACAAAATGATCTGATTTCTTCTATAAACAAATAGCAATTTGGGAATTTAGGATGCCAAAAATTCTAATGCTGCCCACATGTCCCTTTTAAAATATTGTATTGAAGATTCAGTCCTTCCCCTCCATTAAGAATAAATATATAAAAAATCAACTTGAAAGACACATAATAATTAAAATTGAGTATTGTCCGAATGTTAATGACAAAAATGTTTAATTTTAAAATATAATAATCCAATAAAAATTAGACTAAATTAGGGACTAAAAATTAATTTGAATATAGCAATCAAACAAGAACAAGACTCTAAATTTAAGACCAAAATTTTCTCAAATAAATACAAAAAAATGAAATGAAAGAGAGAATGGGTTTTTGCCTCACTGCATTCCATCAAATTGGATAATATGATTTTAAAGAGGTATGGGAAAACTTGACTTTGCCTTCCCAACCACAGCCAAGACAAAACCCCTTAATTCCCTTTTTGTAAACTTATTGGCAAAAAAGAATTATTGATTATTATTGTTATTATTTTTCATGTCCCATTGCTTCTTTAACTTGAACTGTTCCCATTTCTTGTGACAAAAGCTATGCTTTCTCACCATTTATTCATCTCTGCCAATGTCATGGCACAAATGTTTTTATTCTTGTTGAAGGGATGGTCTATTTTTTTTTTTTTTTTTTAAAGATAATTTTGGGTTTTTTTTTTTCAAACTTTGAATTAATAAGATAGATTTTTTTTTTTTTTTTTGTCTCAATATATAGTTTCTATTTGATCTCTATGTTTTAAAATCAAGCCTAAATATTCATGTCATATTAATAGTGCTCAATTTTAATTATTATTTTGATTTTATTTATATATATTAATTAAATCATTGTCAAAATCAAAATAACTACCTTATTAAATATGTTATGATTTTTGAAAAACTGGAAAATCGAAGTTTCGTTATCCTATATCCGAGGTACCATTGACTCGTCCCTAGGGTGTGGTATTGAGATACTTCGAAGAGTATTCTAGTAAATATATTATGATTTTAAATTAGTCTTTGAATACATTATTTTAAATTAGGCTAATTATCAATTTAGTATACATCAATTTTGTTATTTTAATAATTAAAATTGAATAATTCTAAAATAAAAAAAAGATTAAAATTGAATATTAATAAAATGTCTGAAATAAAAATATTTAATTTCAAAACATTAAGATTAAGTAGAAACTTTTTTTAGTACAAATTAAAAAAGATGGGCCACAAAGCCTACATGGAGGATATTATTACTCTCAAATAAATGTGAGTCATATACCTTTTTTTTTCTCT
>JBBMKA010000022.1:16418001-16428952 GCA_037833695.1 Sechiopsis laciniata
AATAAATAATTTATCATACGTTTCAAAATAAATAAATAAATAATTTATCATACAATCGTTTCGAGTAAATAGATGTATTTGACATTTTCAAAAAAAGAAAGAAAAAAAGAAGATGCATTTAATGGTTTGAGATTTATGTTGTATATTCAATTCAGTTATTTGGATTGTAAATTTACTAAACAAAAAGACCCTAATGAGATAATAAATTTATGGTCCCTTGATTTCTATCAATAGCAATGAATATATACAGTACAATGAGGAGTAAGGCCGTCAATAAAAGTAGTAGTTCGTAGGTATTGGTGTAATTTCACGATTTAGAAATTATGAGTTTAAATCCTCATTTCTTAATTTAATTAAACTAAAATAACTAGAGACAAATATAGACTTTGAAGTTCTATTTCATTTACTTTTAGAATTTTTGTTTGCTGTGTTTATTTTTAGATTTTTTTTTTTTTTTTTTGGACAGAAACATGTTTATTTTTAGAATTAGACCTTATAATTGTTAATATTATAAATACATAAATATGTTAGATGAGTTAAATTCTTGGTCATGTATATCATATTGTTTTTTTTTTTTTTTTTTTTTTAGTTCGGCCAAATTTTATTTTGGGATAAGTAATGCCTTGTTTTATTTATTTATTATTATTATTACTTGTTAAAAAGACTAGGCTCGGACTTCACCAAATGCTTGGGCCAATATTTAAGCAAGTGGAGGCCCAACGGGCTATGGTTTCGTTTCCTTGGTGGGCTCTTCATGTCAGGTCCAAATGAACATGGTCAACCTTGACTATATTTTTCTTAATAAATTTTTTGTTTAAACTAATCTTAATTTTATGATTTCTGAGTTCAATTACTGATATATTTTTATTTTTTTTCACAACTTTTCATCTCCACCACGAAATTCCAAGGGCTCAAATTCAAAGTCAAAGATAGAATTATCAAACTCTTGTTTTATATTTTTCTAAAAAAATCAATAAAGTTGAAGTATTTGATTTACATCGAGACAACTGACAAATTAAATATGAAGAATGAAACGTAAGTTTCAACAGTCACAATTTATAATTAATTGTATAAATACCTTAACTGGAAAGGCCGAATTCGAAAATTTTGGTTGCGGTTCAAACTAAAAGTTGCATTTATTATTTTTATTTTTCAATGAGTTGTAGAAATTAGGCTCATGCTTTAATATTTATTTATTTATCTGTCCTTTAAATTTTTATTAAAAAATAAAAATTAACTGGGTATGTACTTTAAAAAATGTTCCAAACCTTTTTATACCTATTATTAGGGTGTGTTTATGCCACAAAGAATAAAGAAGAATGAGAATGAGAATCTTTCCGTGTTTGAATAATCGAGAATTATTCTCCCATAATTGCATTTACTAAAAATCAACTTTTTCATTATTCTACTATATATTTTTCATTCTCCCCACAACAATTTTTATATACAATACATCACTATTTTTCATTTTTATAGTATTCATTATTTTATTTTTTCCATCATCATTCCCTTCACCGTAAATATAAATATTCATTCTCTTCATAATCAATATTCATTATAAACACAAATAATCATTTTGCCATAATAATTCTATTTCCTATTCTTCCTCAAATTTTAATTTCCCTAGTAATCTTGTCATTCCCTTTCTCAAATACATCATTAATCTATAATTAAACGCTCATGATTTAAGTCGTTGACTTTCAAATATTGTTGGAGAAAACCAAATTAGTTTGAAAGGGCACTGTGTGTGTGTTTTTTTTTTTAGAATATAAACAATATCATTCAACGATTTTGTTTGCTTATAACTTTATTTTAAAATATGTCAACAAAAAAGAAAATATTTTTAAAACACAGCAGAAAAACGGTCAAACGATGGGCTACATTTAAAAATAGAGCCCTGTCCATCAATTCACATGAAATATACATCAACAAATTTAAATCCTAATATAAAAACAGTGAGGGAATTACATATTTATTAAAAACCCAATAGTAAAAATAAAAAAAATAAAAAAAAGGAAAAAACCAATTATTTTTTAAAAGAACACAATTGACTTTTAACATCAAATAATGCAAGCAATAATCTACTTTAATTTGACAATATAATTATGAATAATGGGTTGATAATTGACAAATCAAGCCGATAGCGAAGTTGGGTAGGCCATTCTATGCGATGAGCAGGCTTTTCAATACCCCATTCGTTAATTGCACTTCAATTTCGTGGGCCAATTTCAAGTTGAATCAAAGGAAATTAATTAAATAAAAAAAATAAAAAAATAAAAAAACTCACTCCATTAATGAATTCAAGTATTCAATCAAACCAGCGCACTGTTTTCTATTTCAAAATCAAAAGATTCAAAATCTTCTCTCCGGAGAAGTTGAAATGAATCACGAACAGAGAAGTTGAAAAATCTATAAAGGAAGATCGAATTGAAGATAATGAATCAGAAGAAACTCCAGAATTCTATTTCATTGATTCACAATTACAAATTTGATTTCAAAGCTATTAATCCGAATCGGTTCCATATCTGAAATTTATAAGAGAAACACAGAATCGGTAATAGCTACAGAATCAAACCAAAACAAAATCAATCACAATTTCACAAACCAGAACATTCCGCAATCGCAACTACGCAAAGATTACAAAGATGAATAGCCAGAGATATAAAAACCTGATAACAGATCACAACGAGACTAAGTAATCGTCCGTTTTCCAGGACGATCGGCGACTTTCAAGGTCTTATCAATCAACGATCGAGCTTTCCGGCTACGGATCTCGACTCTAACGCTCGAGCTTTTGTCCATCTTCACATATGGCTTCTTCTTCGACTTCCTCAGCGCCTTATTAACCTTTGATTTTATCGACTCCATCAAATAGCCGAGCTGATTCGCCATTGAAGCCGCTGAAAATCTCGAAATGGAAGATTCAGAACAGGAATTTTGTGGAAATTAGGGTTTCAAAAAGGGGAAGAAGAAGAAGAAATGAGTTTAAGGAATTGTGAGATTCAAATGGCTTCGGACTCTGTTTGCGGCTAAGTGTTTTCTATATATATATATATATAGAAGAAAAGACTCACGCATGCAGTGTGCTATTTTGTGAATGTAAATAAGTAACCTCGTTTCACGACTAAATTACAGGACTGCCATCGACCGGCTACTGGGCATTTTGACCGGTTGGATTCCTAATTTATTGGAAACGTTGAATTTGAACCAATTTAGATTGGGTTAATCAAAGAATTTCGGTAATTTGGAAAGTCAATTAATAGTTCAACTCTTTCTTGAGAAAAGTATTTAATATATTTCTTTTGGGGGAAATTTTCGTACAAAGTATATTAATATTTGTAATATTCACATGTGAATTGGATGCCAAATTTGATTAAGTTTATTTTAATATTTTCCAAGCATAGAACTTGATTTTCCCAGCAATGTTAAAAAATTGTTTTAAAATATCAACCACAACTTAATTCAACAGCCATAAATTAACTGGTCAGTATGGTGCCCACTGGCCCACTCGGGGGAAACAAATCTGTGAGGCTAATGGGTCAAAATGGACAATATCTTGTAGGTGAAAACTTAGAGAGGAATCCACATCGGTTAGAAAGGGGAACGAAGCACTCCTTATAAAGGGTGTGAATACCTTCTCCTAGTAAGAAGTGTTTCCCCATTGGAGGAAACAAATCCGTGAGGCTAGTGGGTCAAAACGGACAATATCTTGGCTAGCGATGAATTGGGCCGTTACAATGGTGCTCATTGTTAATTTTTTTTTGAATATGCCCAATCTTAAAACTAAAAGAAGATTGTACTAAAAAAAACCACAAGACGAAAATTGGAGAGATGTTTTTGGGTAAATTATAAATTTAATTTTTATCATTGGAAGAAAGTTAGAAGTTCGTCTTATTCTCAACAAAAAAAAAGTTGGAAGTTAGTCTTCACAACTCTAAGATCTAGAATGTGTCTCTATGATTTATAAAGTAAGGGATTAAATGAACAAACAAAAATCACATCATTTACCCAATATTAGTTATCTACACATATTTAATCTTCTGTTGCATATGGTATTAATATTTATTTTTTAAAAATTATTAAATTATAAGATCTAAATTATAGCTTTTAAAACTAAAAAGAACTTAATTATAATGTTTAAAAATATAAAATGTAAATATATATATATATATATATATATATATATATATAACAAATCAATGAGTTTTTGTTTTAAATATTAATCGAGAGCATTCAGATTTAAATTTATAACTTTATAGGTATTATATATCATTCAATAAAGCCAAGTTCTCAAACAAAGTTTATAGAGTAAAAATAAAATTTATATTATAGGCCAACTTCCAACTTATAGAGCAAACAACATTATTTGAATTAACAATAAACTGACAAAATACAAAAGTAGACCATTCCATATAGTATAATATTTCAAACCCAAAAACTCAAATCAAGAACTTTAGAGTATCAAATTACAGACTCAAGCTTTCCAAGAACATAAATTCTAAAAAATACGAACTCCATTATACGTGCAAACAATCCGTAATACATATTATTGACATAGGTAAAATTTTAAAATGCTAACACAATTAACACTCTTCCCTACCGTAAATTAATTTAGGCCCCGTTTGTAATTATTTGGTTTTTTGTTTGTGAGTTCTAAAATTTAAGTTTATTTTCATTTAAATTGTGCACTTTCTTACAATGTATTAATCTTTTATTAAGAAAGTATGTGAATGCTAAATAAATTTTAAGACACAAAAATAAATTTTCGAAAATTATTTTTATTGTTTCCAAATTTTGGTTTGATTTCTTAAAATATAAGTAAGATGTAGGTATTCAAGTAAGAAAAAACCTATGATAAGTAGTTGTCATAAATTTAAATTTCAAAAATTAAAAACGAAAAATAAAATGTTATCAAACGGGGCCTTAATTGCAAACCATAAAAGAGTAGTAAAAATAAGTTAAAAGCTCAATCTACAATAACCGTATAACAAAAAATTAATTTAATTTCCTTGAAATTCATAAGATCACATAGTATATTTTGGACACATATATTTGGAAAAAAATATATTAATAATAATATTTAATTAATGTTTTGTATATATACATAGCGTGGTCTGAATTCAAGTGGTCGATATGTCCGAGTGGTTAAGGAGACAGACTTGAAATCTGTTGGGCTTCGCCCGCGCAGGTTCGAACCCTGCTGTCGACGAATTTATTTTTGTTAATTTACTCTTTTTTTATTTTATTGTTTTTCTTAATTATCCTTCCGAAATTTTCATATTACCACGAAAAAGGACAGAAATAATCCATCCAAATCAAGAATCGTTTTCATTTCTTCCTCCACAAGGACTGAAAATCATCACTCTCCACAAACCCTAAAATCATTAGAAACTGAATCGGAAGAAATTCCGGCAAGTCAGGGCCAAATTCCACCATGAAACTGCGGCTGAGATCCATGGAATCCAAAGAAACTGTCAGAATTGAAGTCCCCGATCAATCAACCCTCGAGATCCTGAAACAGACGCTACTCCAAACGCTCGCTTCTTCCTTTTCCGCCGATTCTCTTCATCTCTCTCTCAATCGGAAAGAAGAGCTCCAAGGATCTTCGCCGGAGGAATCGATGCGCTCCATAGGTATTACTTCCGGTGATCTTGTTTTCTTCACTTTTAATCCGTCGGATTTTTCATCTCAGGGAAGTACGTCGATTCAATCCTCTCAAGATCATGTTCCTGGTGCTAATTCACAAGGTTCGTCTTCGTCGCAAATTCAAGGTACCGATTCTGATACTAAGAAACCTAGGTTAGAGAATTTTGAACATGTATTAATGGAATCCGAGTCGTTGTGTGTGGAAACGATGACTGGTAGCGTAGTCGAGGAAGAGGAGAAAGTTCTGGAGGAGTCGGATTGTGAAGAAATGGAAGAACAAATCGAAGTTGTGGAAAAGAAATGTTCGAGGCCGATTTTTTTGAGGAGAGTAATTAAGGAGGAGTTAGGTTATGATCGTAATGCTCATAAGCTTTTGGTAACTGCTGTTCATGCTGTACTTTTGGAGTCTGGATTTGTTCTGATTGATCCTGTTTTAGGTTCTGAGATTAATGTTTTTCACATGCCAGAAAATTGGCCTTCGCCCTCATTTTCCATGTCTCTCTGGTACTCTTTACCGGAACTTTTGGGCGAAGGGGGCAAGGTTTCGATGATCACTGAAGTAGTTTTGTTGAAATTTCAGAGTTTGGGACACTTTGTTAATGTTTATGGGACTCTTAGCTGCAGTAGAGGATCAAGTATTTATCGTGTATCGTTGGATGAAAGGAAGTTTGCCCCAATTCTTGATCTGGTTTGGGTGGATTCAGTGTCCAGCCAGATAATTGATGAACACGACGGGAAGAACACGGAGAGACAAGTTTTCGAATTCTGGAAGATAGTGAAGGATGCTCTTGCATTGCCGCTCTTGATTGATCTATGTGAAGAAACTGGCCTGCCTCCTCCTGCAAGCTTTATGCTACTTCCAGCTGATGTGAAGCTGAAGATTTTGGAGACTCTCCCTGGCGTGGATATTGGAAGAGTTCAATGTGTGTGTACTGAATTGCGTTACTTGGCGTCGAGTAATGATCTGTGGAAGATGAAATTCGATCAAGAGTTTGGTTTCGGGGTGGATGCTGATTCAGGAAACAAGCCTTGGAAGGACAAGTTTGTTGCATCTTATACAAAGGAAAAGTTGAGTCAAAGGAGAATTAGCAATATGAGAGGTGGTCTTAGAATCGGGCAGAGGGATCGATCCCCTTTTCCTTTCCGAGTTCCTCGTGTAATTGGAGGTGGTTATGGAGCATTTGGACTTCCTGGACAAGCATTAGGTCAGGTTCCGCACCGACGCAATTTCATTTCACATTATAATTTGATAGGACGACGAGTACTGGACTGAAGTTCCATCTGGGCAGTATTTTCTCTATAATTTCGACTTATGGGTGTTTTATAAGGAGGAAGCTGTTATAATCTCGCCCGGATGGAGATTGTTTTTTTATTTTGATGTAGTTTTGGGTGTTTTATGCAAAGGAAATAAGCCGTTTGAAATCTTGCCAGAATGGATATATAACTCTTGCCTCAAAGTCTTTGCATAAATTAAGTGAGTTGGAGTTATTGCTTTCTGATGTTTTTATCATTCACTGTTTTGTTATTCAAGCATTTTGACAAGTTGAGCTTAACTGTGAAGTTGAATATCAAGCTTCTGTTTAATATGAGGAGGTGAATCTGTGATTATGTTAATTTAAATGTGGCCTTTGCTTTCTGATTTTTTTTTTTTAATTATTCATGAAGGATTTTAATAAGTTGGGCTTAGCTTGATATAACGATAGATTATTCCCCAAAGTTTATAAAAAGAACATCTGAATTAAGCATGATACTTAGGTTGGTAGGAGTGATTTCGGTTCGGTTTTGTCAACTTTGTACGAAACTGACAACCAAATCGATATTCTTGATTTTTTAATAATTGGGTCTGAATCGATGCCTAATTAAGGACAAAACCGTTGAATCATTTTCATTTTGTTCGGTTCGGTTTTGACTTCAATGAGAATTTGATTCTTTTTTTTGGTCTCATCTTCAATTTGATTTAAAGTATTTTTGTTTTATTGAATATTAATCAAAAACAACATTTTCCATAAACAATAATGTTTTTTCTTCATATTTCACATCTAAGTTAATCTATCAAATTTCAACATCAATATATTTTGATTTTCTTTAGAATTTATATATTCGAATTGGTTTGATTTTATATTGGTTCTTCCATCAAAAACCAAATCGAACAGATATATTTTGATTTTCTAGAATATCAAATTGAATGATCTGATATTTTTATAAAAATTGAACCGATCTATTAAATCGGTTTGGTTTCGGTTAATTTTGTTGATTTTTAGTTTTTTCTTTCGCCCCTAGGTCCGTCCATTTGGAATAGTTACAGTAACTTGTCTTTATGGGTGTGGTTCAAGTTGGGAGTTGCTTCTCTCGGTTGTGGTACCCTTTTAAAGTGAGTTATAGTTGTGTTCAACACTTCGCTATTTCAATGGAAGGTTCTTTCTTATATTTTTTTAGTATAAACTTGGAGATGGGTGACCACTAGCTCTACATCTCAAAAAATTAAAAATCAAATATCGATGGGAGACCACGAGCTCTACGGCTCAAAAAATTAAAAATCAAATACCAATTTTTAACATCAAACTCGTCACCGTGATATTAAATTGAGATTACCACCAAACATTGAAACCAACGTGTCACCAAGTATTTCGGTGAAGTTTTTGCTTATACTATGATTAGTATTTTTTATAATATTTCTTATTATTATAAGAAATATTTCATAAAGTATTTTTTAGAAATATTTCATGAAGTCAAATTAATATCAAAAGTATAACGTTTTTTTTTCTTTAAATTTGGGACGAAGTATAACGTTTATTTTTACCTGTTATGAAAATTTTTAAATTCTCCCCATGAAGAAAACAATTTTTTTAGTTCTACAATAATTTTTTTTTTAAATCGAGAAATTGAAACTTTTCTCCACTATAGTTAGAGTAACCACGTCCGTCTTTCACAGATGAGTCTCGAATTTGGGATCTTGAGGAGAGGAGCACACTTTCAAAATCCAAGACCACCGTGTCACCCTAGGAACTTTAGTTCTACAACAATTAGGAGCAGGTGATTTAAATCTATGACTTCTTAATTATTATGTGCACATTGATACTGTTCACTTACTGTTCATATCGACAAAAAAACATTTTAATTAATAAATTGATAGAGGAATTTTTTTCTATTATTTTTACTATATGTGAGACTTTTTTATTATTATTTAAATTTAACCCAATTAAAATGCTAACAAGAGTAGTAGTTTTATCGTATTAGTGTACACGCTATGAAAAAAATAATAATAAGTATGATAAGACTAAAAAGTAGTGACGTGATACATCAAAGTTGTTGTTCAGAGAATAATAAAAAATAGTTAAGAGTTGAATGAAAAATGTGATTTTGGAAAGACGAGGGAAATAAGTTTTGGTTGTCAAAACACGAGAAATCACTTACATTTCCATTCTCTCTATTATCATTTACACTATAAATCAAAGAGAACAAAAAAAAAAAGTGTTCAATTTTAATTCCAACTCCGTCCATTCACTAGGACACCAATAAATCAAAACCACTAACAAGCTTAATCCAATCTTCTTTTTTTAGTAGACTTCGATTTATTTAGGTCTTGCCTAAATTAACATTGGGTTAATTACCACATGGCATGATTTGATTCGATTAGCCTAAGTCAGCCGATGAATCAATATTGCATGCTTCATTATTTAATTTACCAATTTACTTTAATTTATTTTATTACACGTGTAATTTTTTAATTGGTTGATATTTCTCGACATATATTTGATAATTTATTTAGACTAATGATGAGACAACTTGTGATTGGTTTGTCAAGAAAAAAAAAATCTAATATTCAAGAGTTTACATATTCGACCTTAAACTTCCATTATTGTTAAGTTTAAAATAAATTTTGTAATTGATTTTGATTTTGATTTTTTTAAATTGTAACTGGTTAGAATTTCTCATTCAACACATCATATATACTTCCCACTTTATTCGTCGTGTCATTAAAATATTTAATTTGTAGCTTGCAGCACAACGAACATTTTATGTGTAATCGATGTTTTCTATTGATTATGTTTGTTATTTATATTATATTTTAGAATTTAACAAAAAAAAGTTTGTTTTGGAAGGAGGTGAGAGGAGATAAGGTGTTGGAGCCCAACACCTTGTTTGGCCCAAAGTGTTGTCATCTCCACTTTTTCTTTTCTTTTATTAATAATTTTTCATCTTTTTATTTTTATTATTTATTTATTTATTTATTTGTATTCTCTTGTGTTTGATATATTTATGGTTATAATAATATTATTATTTTAATCTAAAAATTTTATTATTATTTAAATATATTAATAATATATATATTTATAGTGATTATACTATTATTATATCAAATATTTATCTAAGTAAATTCGAATTTTAAAAATTGAAATAAATAAATATATATTATATCTTGATATATGATAATTAATTTTAATATTTTTATTAATAAAAAAATAAAATACTTTTCATTTTATTGTTTAATCATTTTAAATAACAAAAAAGTTTATGAAACTTTAATTATTTAGAGATAGATTACATATATCTTATTTACAAATTTTTAATTAAACAAAATAATTATTAAATTATTAATATAAAATCATGTGTTTATTTTTAATGTTAACAATATGTACATCAATTTATTATTGAAATAATAATTAAATTTAAATCATTTATAACATTGAATAATAATTTACAATAAATTTAAAAGTATTTAACTTATTTTGTTTGTAATAAAAATGAAGTTCAAATTTGTTACTATGTACAAAAATAATTTACTCCACTAAGCTACACTTTAAATTGCAGTAGAAGTTGATCTATAACTTTTTTTTAGGAAATAGGTAAAATAATTTAAATAATTTTGAGAGTTCTGCCTCTATATACTAAAAACAACTATAAATTTTAGTATTTGTATGAGTCAACATAGGGATGAAGATCTATTTTACATTAAAAAAACAATAAACAATAGTAATAAATTTCAAATTTTGTGGGGCACTATCTTACTTTCGTATAATAAATAGTATTACAATTTGAGTGAGTTCACTTTTACCTACAAAAAATAACAAATTATAAAATTTAGGAGTGTTTATGGTAGGGGTACAACATAAAACCGAAAAATCAAACCAATCCAATCCAATCTAATGGATCGGATCGATTTTTTAGCATAAAATCGAACATATCGGTTTGTAATTTGAAAAAATCGAAAATATTGGATCGATTCCGATTTTCATTTAAAACCAATAAAAACCGATCCAAACCGAAGTATACATGTATATATTTTTTGAAATTACAAATAAAT
>JBBMKA010000022.1:16475952-16489295 GCA_037833695.1 Sechiopsis laciniata
TGTAGAATTACTAATATATTACACAATTTAATTACTTCATTTGATAGATACTAAAATGATAATAATATTTGAGAAATTTATATTTATTTATTAATACATGTTAGAAGATTTTAGATTTTTTTTGCCAAAATCAAAACAACTATAACAAAGAAATCCCATATTCACATAAAAATTCTTTTTTTGAAAAAGAAAACATTATTTATGGTGAGAAAATTTTGGGTTAAAAGTTGAAAAGTAATTTTGAAAATTTTTTTGTTTTATTTATTTTTTAAAATTGAATGTTTTTTACTCTAACAATGGTTGGTCGGAGGATTTTTTGCTATGAAAAAATGGAGGATATTTGTGTAATTTTTCTGTAAAACGAAATTCCTTTTTTAAATCAGTGGCTTACCTTTGCTAAATTGTTTTAAAATAAGCACGCCTGTAATTTTTTTCCCCATTTAGTCCATTTCAGTAAAAAGCCCAATAAAAAAAGTAACTGTTTTAGGCATTATACTATGTCAATGAAAACATGGAACTATTTATAAAAATGCTAATGCAATGGATATTTTGATTTCTTTTTTATTAAAAGAATATTAAAAATATTTAATTAACAATTATAAGTTAAGAGGTTGTGATTTCAAATTCATTTATCATTGATGGTTATTAATTAAAATGTGCATAATACGTAAAATTGAATTGAATTACAATTGATTAAGATAACCAACACGTCTCTTCTAAAACATTTGATAATAAGTAGTACTTTATCAAATAATTTTTGTTATTTTTCATATTTTGATAAAATAAAAATGTCACTTTTCTTTTTATGTCAATATCAAACATACCAATGTATAATAATGTGTAGACATTCACAATAATATTAAGATCAATATTTGGGGCTTTTCGAGTGCATAGAAATCTTCCTATATTTCATCATTCTACTTTTGACAAGAATAGAAAAAATACAACTAAATTAGAAAAAGACAAAAAATAAATTCTCATCTCTTATTGTTGACGATCAAATGATAAGAGTATGGTTTAACCAATCAAACTTTTGAAGAAAAAAAAGGGAAATTGTTATATACTAACTCTTACCTCAAGAAATTTAATTATAACAAAATTTCTAAAATATTTTATTAATAGCATATTTTTGTACATTTTTTTGTATTATAAAATTATCATTCGTTCAACTAGCAAAATTAATTAATTTCACCGAAAGAGATGAGGTTTGATGGTTTCATTGTTTGGTGGTAATCAAGTTAAACACCACGATCACCGAAAGGGATCGATATTTGACTCTCACTTATTTGAGAGCATAGTACTATTTGTAGAGTTTGTGGTCTCTTTCCTCTAACTTGTACTAAAAAAATAATAATAAAATAATTACTTTCAATCAAGTAAATTTAATTGCTTAATCAATTCAATTTACTTGTTTATAAGTTGAACGGATTGAAAATAATTAATGTATTTAACTTTAGATGTGGATGTTTTGATCATTTTATAGACACCATCTCTTTTTTTGCCATAAACATTATTTTTCAAAAGTCTACTAATACAATTTCTTTGGTTTTTTTTCCTTTATTATATATAAAAATTTTCTTCTTTTCTTTTCTGAAATATTATATATGAAAATTTACAAAAAAAAAATAATAAAACAACTATTATTGCATTTTAAAATGGGAAAAAAAGTAAAGGAAACGCATTATTTTCGATGGAAAAAAAGGAAACATTATTTATTCACCCTTTCTAAATAATCAGTGTGCTGATCTGACAGCATGAGCTGCGCAAGAACAGTATCGTACAGTTTTATTAAAAAAACAAAATTTATTGGCCCTTTTAATTTTGGAGGTGTCGTTCTTCAAATAACAGAACTCACAATTTCAGAAAACGACACTTCCCCACCCGATATGTCGACTCGAATCGGGTCAGATCTCAGATCCCCCTGAACCGGGCCCAGCCACGTAAACCCTGACAGAATGTGGATCCCACTCACACGTGGCAACAGTGATGACGACAATATTTCTTTTGGTTGGAGATTACGTGGCCGCTGGCAGCGTACGTGCGGAAGGGGTTTTCCAGCTCATTTTTTAATTTTATATTATTGTATATTCATTTTTTGCTTTACCTCTGTTCATTCTTAGCTGCCTGGTCAAATTATCTGATTCCTTCTCTATGTCAACTTGCTTACTTCTTCCGCCACCTTCCCAATATTTTCTTCTCAAGTTCAAATACCATTTTGCTTCAAAAATTACTTTATATTATTTTTTCTTCTATAAAACTTAAAGGAGGTGTTGTTTGAGATATTTAAGTAGGATTTAGCTTAAAGAGATATATTCATGAGTTATGTTGAGTAGTTAATAATTGAGAGTTGTGTTAAAAATTCGTTTGAATGTAGTTTTTGCGTAAAGTAGTTAGAGTTAAAATTTTGTTTGGATGTAGATTTAAAATGAGTAGTTATTTTTAGTAGATAAAAAAAGATTAAAAATGAGTTATTTTGATTGATTTGAAAGGAATGATTAAAAATGAATGGTTAAAAATGATTGAGTAGTTATAAATGAATGATAAAAAATAAATAATTAGAAATAAGAGTTATTTTTAAAAGTAAAAATTAGGATAAATTAGTAAAAACTAGTTGGATCTAGATTTTCGAGGAAGAGTTGATAAATTCTAAAACTAAATCCTATTTAAATATATCAAACAAACAGCCCCAAAAGCAGTTATCTTTGTCATTTCTTGTGTTAAAATTGTTATTATTATTCCACATTTCTTTTAAATTCAACAACAATATTGGGATGATGATTATTGTTAGAAACCACAATCATTTAAGAATTTTTACATTAATATAATATTGTCTATTTAAATAATTTTTGTTATCTTTCAAAATATCTCGTATCAATGAAGATATTATATTTTATCTATAAACTCATAAATTTCCTCTAATTTAATTGATATTAGAACAATGATCCAATTTTTAATATCCTCTCCTCAAATAGAGTACCACCAAACCTCATCTCAAATAAATATTTTTTCATATTTTACATTTAAACACTTAAAAAAAGCAAAATTAACCAGGTCACTAGTTACTACGAGCAACTTTGACTAACTATGATGTCATTTATGTTTACTTTTTTTTATTCAATATTTAGAAATTTTAATGATCAAGAGTAAGCAAAGGGCATGATTATGATACTAATTGTTAAGGGCACAACACTTTATGTCTTTGTTTTTTGTTTTCACCTAAAATGATTCATAACAATGACTTTTTTTAGTGTAAATTGGGAGAGAGAGAGACTACAAATCCTACATGAAAGGTATGATTACTCCAAATAAGATGAAACTCAAATACCGATTTTTAAGATTGAATATATTATATAAGGAGAGTTGTTCTAAAGAGTAGATATTTTTTTTTTAATAAAATAAGTATGCCCTATTATTTTTCTTTAAGTTACATATATTGTCTTAAAGTTGATTAAGAGAAAAAAAAAAATCAAACAAACAAAACTATTTTTCGTGTATTCCCTACCTCAGAAGAAAGTTGGAAGTTACTTTAGAAAGGTTGCAACCCTTTGTAGTGAAAATCATGGTCATCTCTTTAGAATAAATTCCTTCCAACAATTTTTTAAAAGCTTTCTTTATAAATCTTGAAGTTCTTCTCGTTTTTTTATAATAAATTTGCATCAATAGTTTTATACACATGTTTTTTAATCTAACAATTAGGCGAGAGATTATAATTTATAATTTGTACACACATTTTATGCTGGCTAGATTTCAATTCATTTTATTTCGAACTTATAACCTTTAGTTTTGTGAGACTTTTTTTACCATTAGACTATCTATGGTGTGGTTCATAATTTATTCAACCCATATGAGATCCAATACGCACATAATCAAGAGACTGGATTCAAATTGACTCACTCCCCATAGTTGAACTAAAATAAATCTTAAAAATCAGCAAGAGCATACCATAAAATGTGTGGTTTTATATTTGAAATGCAACACATTCAAATTTCCATCTCCAATCATCGTTAAACTATAATGTCTTTTTTTTTTTTGAAGAAGCTTAGTTTTTGTCTAGTCCATACTATAAAACCATTCCAAGAAAATTGCAAATATAAGTTTGATCATAATAATTTAATTTTGAAAATTTAATTAACTTTTATATTGATTTTCTTCTCTCTTAAGCAAACATTTGAAATTTTTTTTTTTTCAAAATATGATTTGAATTTTAAGAAAATTTGTAAAAAGGGTAGGTAAAAAAAAAAAAAAAAAAAATTGGTTATAATGCTTATAAGCTATTTTCAAAAAATATTTTGCATGAATAAATTTTATTATCAATTAAATATTTATTAAAAACCTACGATTAACATTTTCATTTAAAAAAAAAAAAAAAAAACTCGACCTATTTTCCAAAAGTTTAACCAATTTTGGCGCTTACTATAGTTTGAAAAAAGGGAAAAAAAAAAAGATTAAGGAAAGGAGATATTAGTGGAGCTGTGGGACCGACCTGACAGTAGCTGTGCTGTACCCAAAAAACCGCCAGCTATTGGCTCCAGCCTGTTTCATCTTCACATCCTCAATGCTCCTTTTCCCCCTTCTCTTATTATCTTCCTTTTCTTCATTCCCATTCAAATTTCACTTCTCATCGGAAAGTTTCTTTGTTTCCTCTCCGGCGAATTCCCCCCGTCGGCGGCTTAATCTACTTCCACCCACATGGATCCCTGCCCCTTCCTCCGCCTTCTCGTCGGAAACTTGGCCATCAAGTTTCCGGTCGCCGCCAAACCCTCCTTCTCCGGCGTCCATCCCTCCGCCTCCCCATGCTTCTGCAAAATCAAACTCACCGGTTTCCCCACTCAGTTTTCCACCGTTCCTCTCCTCCTCGACGGCGACGTCTCCGGCGCCGCAACTTCTTCTTCTTCTTCACTCGCCGCCTGCTTCACTCTCAACAAATCTCAGATTCAGAACCTTCTTTCCAAGCGGAAGGATCCGTCTCTGAAAATCGAAGTATTCACCGGCCGCCGTGCCTCCGCCGCTTGCGGCGGCGACGTCCTGGGAAGCTCCGCCAAGTTACTCGGCCGAATCGTCCTTCCGATCACGGCTTTGAGCATGTCCGAAACTAAACCGTGCGTGTTTAAGAACGGCTGGACCGGAATCGGCGAGGGCAGAAAAGGTTACTCCTCGGCTCAATTGCACTTGACGGTTCGTGCTGAGCCGGACCCGAGATTTGTGTTCCGGTTCGATGGTGAGCCGGAGTGTAGTCCTCAGGTTTTTCAGGTTCAAGGGAATGTGCGGCAACCGGTTTTTACTTGCAAATTCGGTTTCAGAAACGAACGCGATTGGGATCGTTCAAGGTATGCATGTGTGATTTTCTGTTTGTTTCCCGAGAAAATTGCGAAAAAATTATCGAAGCGATGGAAAATTTTCTGTTACCGATTTTGATTTCGCATAATTTAATTGCAGGTCCTCAATCTCTGAACAGAGTAGCACTTCGAAGAGTTGGTTACCGAAGATCCGATCGGAAAAGGACCAATCGGCAAAAGAACGAAAAGGATGGTCAATAACGATCCACGATCTCTCCGGATCGCCGGTCGCCGCCGCGTCAATGGTGACTCCGTTCGTCCCGTCGCCGGGATCGCACCGTGTAAGCCGCTCAAATCCCGGCGCCTGGCTGATTCTCCGGCCGGTTGACGGTAGCTGGCAGCCGTGGGGCCGCCTCGAGGCTTGGCGGGAGAGCGGCGGCTCCGATTCAATCGGCTCTCGATTCGAGCTCCTTCCTGCAACCTCCGCCGCCGCCACTCTGGCGACCTCCGCCATAAGCTCGAGTTCCGGCGGGAAGTTCACGATCGACATGACCGGCAGCGCGTCGCCGGCGATTAGCCGTAACGGGAGCTTCGATTTAGGGTCTGGATCCGGATCTCGACCCGGATCCGGGGATTTCGGGTACTTGTCGTCGCCGTATCAGTACAAAGGATTTGTGATGTCGGCGACGGTGGATGGGATGAAGAAGAAGAACAGGCGGCCGGAGGTGGAGGTGGCGGTGCAGCACGTGACTTGCACGGAGGACGCGGCGGTGTTTGTGGCGTTGGCGGCGGCGATGGACCTGAGCATGGACGCCTGCAGGCTGTTCTCGCAGAAACTTAGAAAGGAGCTGAGGCAATGAAAGATTGATTGTCGTTTCATGTGACTGAGCTCGTCGTTTTGCCAATTTCGGTTATTTTGTAATTTTGCATATTTATTTTATTTTTGATTTTTTTTTTCAATATTTGAGTTTTCGTTTTTGTACAGAGAAGAGGTCAATAGGCACGATTCTTTCCCTTTTTGTATTATATTATTTGTTATCTGTTCATTAAAAAAATATATAAACTTTTGTATTATATTATATGAGAAGTATGTAAGGGCGGATTAAGAATTCTATGTTTAATTTTTCAAAATAATTATTTTTCAGAACTATTTCATAGGATCCTATGTTGGTGGTTTGAAGTTTGAACTATATGTATAAAATGAGATGGCACCATGTCATCAAGATGAGAATGAAAATATTTATCTGACAATAGTGCTAAACATTAGTGTTACTATGATCACTATCCTCTTAGCTTTATAGCGACACATTTCCTAACTTTATTATGATCTATTTTTTGTTATCTGTATTTTATTTATATTTTAAAAAACCATGCTATAAAGTTAAGCTACTATGCTATAAAGTTAAGCTTATTCTCTCACTTAAGAGAGATCAAGAAACTTACCACATGACTAAAGTTCATTAGCCACAAAAAATAAAAAAGAGAAACACTTGCATGCTGCCAAGTTTTTCTCAATAAAAAAATAAAAAGAAATTATGATAAGATCTACAACCTTAATAAGATCAAGCACATGGTGGGTCTATTATCTATCTTGTCTAAAAAAAAAAATTTGGAGTGCTTTGGACTATGCTACATTGCGATTATTAGTCTCCCCTTAAACTATGCTAGAGTTTCATAAAAGTACACTGTATAAATTCTTTATATTTCTAACTTCGTCTGCCAACCTTTTGTATTTCTATCTCCTAAATAAAATAGTTCCTTCTTCCTTGCCGCGTAGGTACAATATTAATAATAAATCATGTAAATTATATGTATTTTCTTACTCTTTAATTCTTGTTTATTGATTATGATTTTCCTAACATATTTTTAACTACTACAAGATAAATGGCTCAAGGAAAATATGAGTTACCGTTGTTTTAAAAAAATGATAATATAGTATCACACTTATGAGAGATAGAAATTTAAACCCCCCAACAACTTTGAATCCATAACCTTATCTGAGCACACACCGATCGAACATATTATATACCTTCTTTTTTATAGTCGAATAGCTTACACACCTTTGATCTTGTTTTTGGTGAACTTATCTCCAGTTGAGCTATTGCTTTAAAAGAATATTAATAACTTTAAATCCATAGTCTCTTGGTCCATGAGCACACACCTGTCAAACATTCTTTTACCCTTTCATTTATGGTCGAGTAGCTTATAACCTTATACATCTTTGTTTCATCTTGTTTTTAAAAAACTTATTCCAGTTGAGCTATTGCTCTTGTTTGCAATAAACTCAAGCTCTAATGATATGATAAATTGTAAAAAAAACAAAAACCGCATTCACAACAATAAAACTTTTTTTTTTTTTTTTTGAAACCACACAACAATAAAACATTGATTTGTTGTTTGGGGAACAAATGGGACAATAACTATAAACTAACCTAGTAAAAATATCCTTAGTTCTATTTTTTTTTTCCAAAAATAAATTTAAATCTCCAACTGGTTTCAAAAACTAAAAAAATCAAGAGAAAAAGATGTGACTATTGCCAACATTACATTTTAAAAGCTAAATGGTTGGCCAATAAAATTTTAAATAGTTTTCTCAAAAGAAAAAAAAAAGAAAAGTATTTTAGGATAAATCATATTTTCTTCTCTAAAAGATAAGTTTAACCTTAACATACCATTTAAAGTTTCGAAGAGAAGCTCAAAATCACTTCTAAAAGGCAATTTCTTAAAAATTAAGTTTCAAAGAGATTTACCCCTTTTTTTACTCAATACTAAGGGCTTAAATAAAAGTTCCCTTCAAAATTTTGAAACCATGTGACTAATTTTCATTAATTTTAAGAGGCCCCATCAATAATAAAGAAAATCCAAGCAATAAAAATGAAGATTTTTATGTTTGATACATTAAATACAAACCACTTGAAAAGAACATCTTTCTGCATTGCCAATAAGCTACTATATAATTTGTTCAGATATCACATCCAGAGAACCAAGCAGTCAACAAAGAAAGATAGAAATTGATTGTACAAAGTTAACTAACTAACCACATGCCTTGCTTCCTCCTATAGAAGATCAAATTTTCAATTACAAAACAAACACTCAGCATAATCTTGGGCAACCAACTGCTAATCAAAAACTGACATAGATCAGAAAACTCAAAAGCACTTCATTGAAACCCACCTCTATAATTCAAATCCTCATTCTGCTGCGGTCTCTTCACTGTGGTCAACCTCGGTTCTTATGTCTGGTAACGTATCCAGATCTACCCGTTCGGTTACATGGGAGTCGTCAGAATCGATTGGATCTTCTTGAACTTGGTCCTCAGTACGATTTGTAGAGTCAGAGCTATCACCATCAGATTCACCATTATCTTCGGACTTTTCATTCTGACTAGTTTCACTGTTCTCCTGGGTTATCATGGTTGGTAAAACCTTCTCCGGTTCAGTAGATTTGTCGTCTTTCTCCGGTTCAGTCGTTTTGTCAGCTGTCACAGTAAGATATGTCTTACTAGTGATGATATTCTCCCCATCAACCCCATTGGGATTTTCATCTGAACTGGTAGTGGTAGTGTTTGGCTTAGATTCAGAATTGCTGTTCTCCAAAACCATATCGTTCAAATTTGTAAGTATCAACGACTGAAGAGACGTTTCATTCTGAGCAGTCAAGTTGTCAATGGTTTCGTCTTGAGCATGACTCAAACCAATTTCTGTTCCGTTCTGCGGGGAAGAATCGGTACTCTCTACCTTATTTGTCTCAGTAATTGCAGAGGATGAATTATTGTTTGGTTCAGGTTGTTCGTTGGATTGAGTAGTGAGGATTGAATTTTGAACTGAACCATCAGTAGAGAGGGAAGTGTTTTCATTTAACTTCACATCACTCACATTCTCATTTGTTGAAGTTCCATTGCCATCCATTTTATCTACTTCCTCGGTTAACCGTGAACTATTGTGAATCCGTTTAAATTCCTCGGTGTCACTTGATTCACTGTTCTGTTCTTTGCTATTCAGCTCCAAGTTCGAACCCTCTGTCTCTGAGGAGGTAGAGCGGTCATCATGAGTCACTGCACTAGAAGCGTCGTCCCCCTTGTAGTTTTCCTCACGTGCCTCGTGAGTGCTCTCTTCACCGACGTCATTATCCTGCTCGTCGGAAGAATTCTCATGTTCTCTTTGATCCTCCTTATCTTTCTCCTCATTTCCAGCTCCCGCCTCCTCGTCAGTGTCTTCTTTCAATCTCTCATCATCCACATTCTCACCTTCACGATCTGATTCATTATCTACCTTCTCTTGATCATTCTCATCTATGTCGTCATCGCCTCCTCCTCTCCCATCATCATCGGTCTCCTCTTCATGCTTGCTTCCTTCGTCCTCCTCTTCGAGTGCCTCATTTTTCAGTTCTTCATGTCCCTCGAATCCCTCATGCTTCGAGTCTTCTTCCTCACCCCCAGTCTCTTCTTCTTCATCTTCCTCTTGCTTCTCACCTGGATGAACTTCCTCAACATGGGGTTGAAGATCTTTCCTTCCAAGTTTCAAAGTAGCATCCCCACCATCCTGAGTTTTTGTTGTTATTACATTATCCTTCTGGTCGAATTCTTTCTTCTTATCATGGGAGTGTTTCACCTGATAAATTAACCAAAAGCAAACACCAACCAACAGAACAATCTGCAGAATATGCTTCACCTTGATGCCTTTCGACCTGATGCTCCGACTAGCTGGTTTCTTCAACATGATGAATTTCCCTAGCCGAAACCCTTATAATTTTAATTCTTCCTATTAAATAATCAAATGTCAGCAGTCTAGAAACATTCTTCTTTCATTGAAACGACACCATAAACTTTCCACAATTCAAAAACTATAATACCATCACCATTACTATTTTTCACTGCATTCAGACTGTAACATGAAAATGTTCAGAACAGTATGGCAGCAGAAATCCAACAAGAACATAAACAAAAGATATATGGTAGAAGTGAGTAAAAAAAAAAAAAAAAAAACAATGGTGCCATGCTAATTATATATCCAAAGCCAAAGGAATCTGGTAATGTTGGCCCCTGCCACTGAAGTCAAATGAAGTAAGTGATTATCCATTCTAACTAAAAGAAATAAACCAGAAGAGAAACACTTAAAATTGTCTTCAATGAAATCCCTTTTTTTATTATAAATGTTATAGTTCTTTTGGTTGTTTCTTGGCATAAATGTTCACCCCTCTTCCACCACTATAGCTATAATTCTCTTTTATCCAATTGAAGAGGTTTTATGTGACTCCTTTGGATAGGAGCATAGCCCCTTTTTTTTTTGTAATTTCATATCATCATATTGTTTCTTATCCAAAAAAAGACTGAAATGAGTCTTCATTGACTCCATTTCTGGGTACACTCAGGGTTGAAATGAAGATATAGCTTTAATCTGTAACCCAAGTTTGAGCATAGCCTCTGCAAGATTCACACTGATTTTAGAGATTGATCAAAGATAACTCAAGTTCTAGCTGCCATTTCATTCAATAAGTAACAGCATAATATTTTCTCTTCCATAAAAAATGTCTCTTGCATCCCCCTAACCCCCCATCGAAACGAGGCACCCTTACACTGCTTTTATACCCTACTCAGTAATCCAAGAGAAGACTGAAGAATCACACGATCGCATATATAAAGGGGACAATTGAGCTTTCACACCATAAACAGATAAGTCAATGCAGTAAATCTGCAAAATAACCATCCAAACCAAGGACATTTCTTCAACTGGAAAGCAACATTTTGAAACGCCCTCCCACTCCCCCGATTAAATCAGCTCCATCACAACTTGTTGGATATTCGCATCTAAGTAGGAACACTCGATGATTTGAAAGACCCCCGAGTTGACAACTTGCCCACCAATAATCAATTACAACCACAATCCAATTTCTAAAGAAAACTTAAGTTACAATCAAAACCAGATCATTCATACCCAGAACATGTGCCAAATCAATCTCCAACTAGTAAATCCCCCAATAAGTAGCAGATTTAGAAGAATTAATACCAACCCTAAACCACAAATAAAGACCACCACAAACCCATCTTACAATTTAAAACCCCCAATAAGTCCCAAATAAACCCTAACACCAAGCAGACAAACAAAACACCAAAATCAGCAATACAAATTCAAGTCAAAGAGCAGAAAAATTAACAAAATCAGTTCCAAGAAGAATCAAAAGCTCAAAGTACCTCGAATCTAACTGAAAACTCGAATACAAAACAGTTGAGTAAGAAAGTTGAAATGAACAGTAAAGGAGGTTGAAATTGAAGCCCCAAAAGTACCTGAAAGAAGATGAACAAGAACTGGGCAACAATGGCGAGAAAGAAGAAGAAAACCGAGATGGGTCTTGCTGCAAATCAAAGCATCTTCAAGGTTTCAGCCATGGCGGAAGGTCGAGAGAAAAGTTTAGGAAAGAGAGATCGGATCCAATACCAGGAACAAGTCACTAGAAGAAAAAAGAAAAGAAAAAAAAAAAAACTGTCCCCACTGCTGAATTTTTTTTACTCTTTTTTTTGTTTAGAACAAAATTGAAAAAAGAAGATCAAATTTTTTTGAGGATGGGATTGGATTGCATGAGGTTGGGAAAGTAAAACCAACTTTACTAACCCATTTGAGCCATAAATTGGAGTTGTTGGCTCATCAGTAAAAGCAATTGTTCTTTAATTTTCCTTTTTTTTGTTGGGTTGGATGAGAAGTATTTAGTGTCCCATCTTTTTACTCACTTTTTCCAGTTTCTATTTCTTAAATTGTGAGATAAAGGTTAATGGTTTGTGGTGGGATAAGCCAAATCCTTGGAGGTCTTTTAATAGGCAAGAGTCAGAATTGTTATTTATTCAATTTTAAGATAGAAATTGGAATCTTTTTGTTATTGGATTATATATCATATTATTGGATCTATGTTTTTGATAACCATAATAGGAGGATTACTAAATTTTAAATTTAAAAAAAAAAAAAAAAGTTAAAATGAGTTTAACAAGTTATAAATTAAAATCCATCTAAAAAAAAGTTAGAATCTAAGAACTTTCAAATATTATAGTTGTGTTTAAAAAAGCCCTTTGAAAAAGATGGGATTTTTTAGGTTAGAAGACCTTTCAAATGCAAATGCCATAATAAAAATATTTATCACCTCCTTCAAAGTTCATTTATCAAACTATTAAAAGTGCTTTCCTTTTCTAGGGATAAGAAAAGATCAACAAATTGTATCAATTTCCTCCTCAAAAAGAAAAAAATAAATTTTATATCTACATCAATTTCTATCCTAAACTTTCTAACTTCAACAGACTCTAAACTGAAATAAGTCTGAAATAAGTGTGTCAATTTCTACTATTTGTCACATTCCACTGATTCACCCAATAATTTTGACAAGAAGTATGAAGAAAATCTACCCTCAAATCACTTATTTTAGTTTTAAACAAATTGCAAACCAAAATAGTAATTTAATGACATCAATGTATTTTCATAATATTATGAAAACGATAATCAACAACCGATGTGAAGATAAAAAAAAATCGTAAAAGAAGAAAAAACAACACAGAAAGTTTACGTAATTCACTAACGTTGTGTTAGCTAGTCCACAGACAGAGAGGATGATAGAGTTTTTTTAGGAGAGCAAAATACAGAATTACAGAATGAGCATACACAATGTCATCCATAATCGGCTAGGGTTTAATTCGAGTTTATATATGCACTCTCTTTAAACCTATTAATGCGTAAGCATTCGGGATGCGTAAGCACATGCAGAACGAGCAACAGAATGCAGAAACACTTACGGTGCGGAGTGCAAAAACAAGATGCGCTAAATGAATGCAGATTACATTGTTGCAATGCGAAAAATATTTATGCAATCGCAATGCATTAATGCGTTCAAGGCATATCCCACACACATAATTCATTGAAAGTATAAAAAAAATATTTAACTTTTGTTGTAAAAAAAAAAACTTTTAAAATGGAAATTCATCCGAAGGTAAAAATGGTAAGACTTAAAATTTAAGATTAAAATTGAAAAACTTATCAAAATTTGGGATGCAAATTAATGATATTGTAAGTTTAGATAAGAATCAATACA
>JBBMKA010000022.1:16501682-16529251 GCA_037833695.1 Sechiopsis laciniata
ATATATATTAAATTCTAATTTTTCTTGGAAAGTAAATTTATAATTTAACCATACATCAGTAAAATGAGATAGATGAAAAGAAGTGAAGATGAAACAACAACAATAATATAAGTATAATGAACATACTTGAACAACAAACCAAGCAGCATAAGAGAAGCAGCTTCCAACAAGCAAAAGGGAGCCTCTTGCCCAATGAGTCTGATCATTAGAAACATGAACTGTGACATGTTGGTGAGAAACATGATGTCCAATGTAAAATCCTTTGCCTTTGTAAAGACTTGTAATTAATGCTCCCCCAACACATAAAATGGCCCCTGCAATCTTTACTCTCCCTGCTTTTCTCTTCAAGCTCACTTTTTCCATCCTACATTATTATTATTATTATTATTTGTTAGGATCCTACTTTCGAAATCGAAAAAAGTGGAGTTTCATAACGATATATAAAGATAGATGAACTATTTCTCTCATTGTCGATTGATTTTGAGATAAATGTTCATACTATTTGATATAGTATATCAGATGCATTAAGTCCAAACGGATATTCCGTCCAATAAAAATGAAAATTGAGATCCAATTCAAGATTGGTGAGCCCAAAAGAGATACTATCTTGAGAGAGTATGATAGAATCTCACATCGAAAACAGTGGAGACCTCATAGTAGTATATAAGGATAGATGAACTACTTCTCTCATTGCCAATTGATTTTGAGATGAATGTTCACACTATTTGATATAGTATCAGACCTTATTAAATCTCAACGGGTATTCGATCCAATAATTTTTTTTTTTTTTTTTATATTTGTGACTGTCCAGATTAACTTACGCGCACCTTGACTAATATCACGTGACGTACCGTTTGATCTTACAATACTTGAATGTCAAGAAAACTAGTAAAAAAATTAATGCTTACGTAGATGACCACCATAAATTGAACTCATAACCTTTAAAATTCAAGGCTCTCTTTGACTATTAAGTCATTCCATGATGATTAGTCCAATAAAATAAAATTGAAATTCGATTCGAGATCGATGAACCCAAAAGTAATATATAAGTATAGGTAGACTACTCTTGTCATTGTGTTCAACTATTTGACATTATTATTACTAATTAATGCATATGCTCTGTGATGTATATTAATGTACTGTACCTAGCTCTAGGCTATTAAATTTGGCATAATATAATATATGATATTTATTGAAATTTATGTACCTAAGGAGGGAGGAAATGACAAATGTCACGACGGGAATTAAGTTCAGGAAGTTTGTAGCATAAGTTGCTGTCGTGTCTCGTAAACCGTAGTAGTACAGTCCCATTGCTGCTGTTATCCTGCATTTCTGATCATATTATAAATACCATATTCATCTACCTTATCAATTGCATTTTTATTATTATTCTACTCTCTTTTTTTTTTTTAATTTATTTCGAAAAGTTAAAATATAAAATAGTTTTCCAAAAAAAAATTTTAATTTTTAGTTTTTAATTTTTTTTTTTCTTTTCGGAGATTCGTCTGAAAATGAAAATGATGATAGAGTAAACAAAGCTTACCAAAGACCAAAAAGTAAAAAGTTCAGGTTCTCTATTTAGAATATTGTGTACTAAAAAATTAAAACTTTTCTATAATAAAAAAATTAAATGATTATTAAACCACGTTAGAAAAATGCAAGTTTGTATGGTTTAAATTCAGTCAACAAAAATATCGAAAAAAATTCATGTAAAAAGATATTCCTAAAAAAGCCAATTAAATATTAAGAACAATTAAATTTTGTTTAAAAAAAAAAAAAAAAAAAAAACTTTAGTTAAATTAATCCATTTTTTTCTAATTTAATATATATTTATTATAAATGGATATTCATGTAAAAAGATCCCGGTTTCTTTTTGGAATATATAATTTTTTAAATACCCATAATTAATTTTAAAACAATTTTTTTTTTTTTTTTAAATGATAATTTAGAGAAGACATAACTTTAATTTATGATAAATTTGAGAAGTCAGACTTTAATAACAGGATAAATTTGAAAAAAAAAAAGCTTAAACTTTCTAAGTTTCTATTAACAAATATTAACAAATCCTAAATACTATCGAACAAATATTCTAATAAATCTTAAAGAATATATAATAACATCAACAGAGAATTTCTTTTAACCATATTTATTCCTAATAAAATAAAAGTGTATAGGAAATCACAAGGTAATTGTGGGAAAAAAAAAAAAAAAAAAAGATTTAGGGATGAAAATGCGAAAAGCAAGGGAGGATAATCGGAGAGGCGTACCCGGTGAAGGCACTAAGAAACAGCCAAAATAAAATCTGCCAACTTAACTTATTTACGTTTTTTCTGCAACCAAAAAAAAAAAAAAAAAAAAAAAAAACCCTCATGAAAATCGAGTGATCAAATATTATTTACAAAATTTCAATACTTAATAATCTACGGAATTAAATACGCTAAATTCAAACAACCATCATTTATATTAAATGTAATTTAAAAATACTTCACAATCTTTACCACATAAATAAACTAGCTAATTAACTTGTTTAATGTTACCTTCATTATTTGTCATGATAAAAACATGCAAGAAAAGAGTGAGACTCATGAAATTAAATAAGTAATATTATTTTTCTCTACATATTTTGGAGTTTGTTTTATTTTATTTCATGGACTTTAAATGTTTAATTTTAACCTTATTGTATAATAAAGCTTAAATTTTGAAGTTATTTTCATTCCAAATTAATTTTAATACAAGCAAGATACCCTATTTCTAAAATTTACTAAACAAACACTAGTTAATAATTTCTTTAAAAAATTATCAAGAAACAAGACCGATTTTAAGTTTTTGATTAAAAGTCTGATATTAAAATTGAATATTTGATTGTGAAACTAGCTTCAAAGTAGGACTAAATTTTTATTTTAATTAATAAAATAACATTGATCAAAATACCATTTTCATCCTTGTATTTTAAAAATTGTTTTATTTTGTTAACTGAAATTTCAAATGTTCAATAAATTCATATACTAAAAAAGCTTAAAATTGGTTTAAATAATAAGGTTGAAATTAATATTAATTAAAAATTGTTCATTTAATGGTAATCATTTTAATACATGCGAGAACATAGTATGAATATAATTCTAAAATTTATGGAAGAAGTAAGTATTTAAAAAAATAATAATAATAACAAAGAAATGGCATTAAAGCTTTTTTAGTACATTGATTATTTGAAAGTTTAGCTACCACAATCAAATCAATCTTTGAGTACAGAGATAAAAAGAGATAAAAATAAAATTTTAACTAATAATGCAGCAATAAATAACGCGTCAAATGCTAAAAAAACTCATACATTTCCATTTAATTATTTGTCATGAAAGAAACATTCAACAATAGGAAATAAAATAGGTTAAAATATCTTTTCAATCCTTATCATCCGAGATTTAGTTGTTTTGATTTATGAGTTTCAAATATCCAATTTTAATATTTTTAGTTACATTTGAAAATCCATCCAAGTTGAAACTGACTCAAAATAATGTATAAAAATAAAATTTTATAAAAATTAGAATTTCACTCCACTATATAGGATCAGCATCAATGCCCATCCTATGCTCGATACTCAAAAATAAGTTTACTTAGGATATTTTAAAGATCTCAAGCCTTAACCAACAAGATCATCTCTTAATAAAAACAAATTAACATATAAAA
Organism: Sechiopsis laciniata; assembly: GCA_037833695.1. Lineage (NCBI taxonomy): Eukaryota > Viridiplantae > Streptophyta > Magnoliopsida > Cucurbitales > Cucurbitaceae > Sechiopsis > Sechiopsis laciniata. The sequence goes on from JBBMKA010000022.1 coordinate 16,505,367, forward strand.
CGTTAACGACAAGGAGTATGTAGGACGAGACATACCTTTCGAAGAAGAAAGCGAACGGGGCGACGCAAAGGGCAGCGACGAGATGGCGATACGACATGAGAGCGAAAATGAAGGTGCCATGGTTGAGAATAACCTTGCTAAGAAGTTGCATTCCAGTGGCAAAAACTTGGACAAGAAGCATGGCCAAAACAGGTCGAGAGCCATTGAACAAAATCTCAAATTTATTTGAAAAACCCATTTGGGATTTTTCTTTCGTAATTTTTTTTTTAATTTTTTTTATTTTGTAGCTACCAAAATTTAAAAAAAAATTAAAAAAAAAGCTACAGAGAAAATTATGTCATTATATTATATATATAAGTAGTACAGTGCAGTCCAGTTCTTTCTCCCTCACAGCTGTGACTGACACTTTATATAAATTGCTTCCTGGAATTGCCAATTGCCAAACTATGTTGGTGAAAGTTAAACTACTCAAATCATTATTTACTATATATATTTATATATTTATAAGTAATTTTTTTAAAACAAAATTAGGTTAACTTGTAAATCTGGTCGAAAAAGTTGGGAGGGTTAGGATCTTAGAAATAGTCTTTTTTTTTTTTCTTGAAACAAAGATCTTAGAAATAGTCTTGCCTCGTGCGAAATTGAGTGGTGGAAATTAATTATTATTATTATTATTATTATGTCAATTAAGTGATTTTTGTATTTGATTAATAGAGTGAGTTAAGTAATTGATTGGATAAAATCTTGGCTGAAAATGATTTTTTTATAAGTTTCGGCTATGTCTAAATGATAAAGTCCAATAATATCTGGTAAAAATAGTTAAAATGCATTTAAGTTTGTCTTCACAATCTTTGATATAGAAATAAAATTGTTGGAATTTGATAATTTATTTTTTATTTAAATGTCAGTTATTAAAATATCTTGATAATAACTCAACCATTTCTCTTTTTTGGGATCTATTTATACCTAGAAAAATATATGAATCTAAATAAATTTTAAATTGAAATTAAAAATAACAACTTACAATATTCATCTTTAATATCTATAGTTTTAAATTTGTTTCATTTTAATTTATAGACTTTCAAATTTTAAAATTTTAAATTTTTATTTTTAAAAAAACGTAAAGTTAGTATTTATTATAAATTTAAAGTTATTTTTATTTGAAATTGATTCAATAATATTAACAAGAAATATTTTTTTTAAAAACAAACAACAAGAAAAATCTACTATAAAAGAATTTAAGATTTTTTCTAGGTACATCAATAAAATTAAATATTTAAAAGTTCAAATATTAAAATGAAATAAATTGAAGGAAAATTGTGCTTAATAGTCCAATTTCAATTATTAATACCTATGACTATATATATATATATAGTATTGTAAATACTTTTTCAATTTGGTCTATTCTTAAATAAAACCCCTAAATTTAAAAGTATAAAAATTAAAAGGAAAACAACCTCATTTACACCTGAATGATACATTTGTACTCAATTCATAAGTGAATTTTTTTATTTAATTTATCTAACTATATCATTAAATTTTAACTTCTTACCAAAAAAAATAACAATAATAAATTGATCATAATTTTCTTAAAAACACATGAACCAAATTTATAATTTAACTCTGCTTTCCAAACAAATTCAAGTCCCAATATACATGGTAAATTCCAACCCAACCCTAATTACAACTTCCAAAAAAAAGAAGTTTCCATCTTTAAGAAGTAAAAGATAAATTCTTTAGCTTTGACTTCCATGGGTGTTCCAAAAAACATAGTACAGAGAACTAGATTCGACTATAAACAATGAAGTGAGAAATGCAACACTTCAAGATTAAATTTTGAAACAAATTGATTCATGATTAATGTTTTTTATTTTTTATTTTTTAAATTTTAATAAAAGGGTTGGTGATTGTTTGATCAAAAGTGATTTTTTTTCCTTTTATTTTTTAAAGTTCATTGATGGTTTTTGTTATATGTATGAGTGTCATCTATTTATGGTATACAAATCTTGTTTTGGAGATAAAAATTTACGTTTCCTCGAGAAAAAAAAAATTGCATGAATTGTTTCAGAAACATCTAATATTTGTAATTTTCTTATATACAGCAATTTTGTATCAACAGATATTTCTGAAAATTCAAATTATTATTTAAAAAAAAACTATTTATATTAATAATGAAGTAAAATTAAGTTTTAAATTTTCTTCTATTAATCATATTTGAAGTCTATTGTTTTCATCTCAATATCAATGTCAAATTCTCATTGTTTACCCTATGTCTTAATCTATGAGTCTTCAACCCAATTTATGCGCATCTCAACTATGTTAAAGAGACATACCGTACGAACCTACAATATTTTAATGTTAACAAAACTTGAAAGAAATTAGTTTCTAAGTAGAAAACTATTATAGACTGAACCACCACCTCTTAATTCCACAAAGCCCTCTTGACCACTTTATCATGTTTCCTTACTTTATTACATATGTCTTGACTCTTTTAGGACTAAACTCAAAATGAGGTTATCGATTGAGCAATACTTTGGTCCTTACATACTAGTAAGGATCCAAACCATATTTATCCATCTTTATCCATCTTTATGCCCACACAGTTTTTTATTTCAAAAAATATGGGTAAAGAAAAAAAAAATGTGTGGTCATCAAGGTGGATGAGTATGACTTGAATCTTTATTAGTAAGAACCTAAATATTGCTCTTATCGATTGGACAAGATCTAAATTTAAACATAAATTTCATCAACTCAATATTTTTCCCATTCCAAATAACCAACGAGATTCTAAATCATCTTGTTAAGAATCCCATAACCAAAAAAATTGGAATATCTCACCACATTTATAGGTTTCATTCTCAATAGATTTTGAGATGAAACTCTAAATTTATCTAATATAGTATCAAAAATTCATAAAATTTAAATGAGTATTCTATCCAAAATAAAATTGGAATCCAAATATTGAATTGACAGAAATACCATCTTGAAGAGACATGTTGAAAATCTTATTTTGGAAAGATGGAAATACCGAACTTTGAAACGAAACTCCATGTATTACTTAATACATCCTCGAAAAATTTAAACCTGATAACGAAGTTGAGAATACTAATTTAGCTCCAATAAATATGATTCAAGTTCGTTAGGGATAAATTATACTAACTTCTAATGTTGTATAGATGCTGTATGAACAAGTCGTTCCATGTATCGGTGAGTCCCGGCAAGCACCAATGCATACAATCGTCGTGCTTCTTTCCACCAGCTGAGGCAGGATGTGCATCTGCTCTCAACTCACTCATGGGAGTTATGTTCAAAATGTGGAAACTAGTTCTATTGAGGGCCTTGAAAAGGTGCTCGTTTACGAGACGAACCTCGACATTGGTACTGTTAGTACTCGGCGAAAACAGGTCCTCGGCCTGAAAAGGAAAACTAAACTTTGAGACGGTTCAATACATTTTAGGAGGAGAATGTTGAAGATCACACATTTTTTAAAAAAATGAAGAAACCTTGTAGCATTTGTAAGATGTATCAGCTGTTTCTTTCATTGTGACGTTTTGAAATGAAATGTAATGTTTATCTAATATGGTATAAGAACCCATAAAACTCAAACAGATATTTAGTTAAAAAAAAGTGGAATCTAGTCTAAGAATGGTGAACCTAAAAGGCACTTATTTTGAAGGGGCATATTAAAAATTCCACATTAAAAAAATAAAAAAAAGGAAAAATGTAGAGATCTCACAACATTTATAAGATGTATGTGCTACTAAGTAATTTTGAGATGTTCTCAAGGGGCAGCCTCGTTGGTTGAGACTTGAGACTTTCAAGACATGCTTTCTGAGAGGTCTTAGGTTCGAGCCCCACGAGTGAGCTTGAAATTTTTTTATTGTCTTTCAGATTTGGGTCTTGAGACGGGTATGGGTACCCCCGAATATAATGGAGCGAAACTTCCATTTTTCAATTTCAAAAAAAGAAAACAGTTTTGAAATGAAATCTCATGTCTATCTAATAAGTATTGAACATGTATAGAATGATGAATTTAAGTCTAGCAATCATTAGAAATAAAAATTTAAGAAAAAAAAAGAAAGAATAATGTGAGTCAATCACCTGGTGTGGAGATAGAGGCTGCTGCCGCTGGCAAGAACCACCTTGGTACCAGTCACCTCCTTCAAAATGTCGAGGTGACTGCGTACGAAAGAATTTAATTGTACCAGGTGGCATTCTTTTTTCTACGTATGATATCTACAATGAAGAACAGATCATTCACAAAATGATAAACCAAAAATGAGATGAAGCACAATTATTTCATCGTATTGTGTACAAGGACGGCTCACTCCTTCCGTGTCAACGATTATACATCAGTAATCAGTAAAGATTGTTTAAAATCAAATCGTGGTTGTGCACACAAACAGGTGGCTTATGCACGTCTCATTCGATTTCATAGCACAACCATACGTCTAATGTTAACCATCATGGAGTAATTGAGTGGTTAAGAGTGTCACTATCCATAGTGGTCACCTGTCTAAGATTAATTTCTTATGGATTTTCTTGACATTTAAATGTTGTAGGGTAAGACAATATGTCCCGTGAGAATAGTCGAGGTGCACGCAAGCTGGATCAGACACTCACAAATATTTAAAAAAAAAAAAAAAAACTACACATCTAATGTTACACTACTTTAGTGTTTGTGTTTGGAAGTTCTTAGAATGTTCGATATTCAAAATAGATATATCAAAATACTTCGGTCTTGGGAAGTTCTTAGAATATTCAATATCTAAGCTAAGGGCCGCGAAAGGTTGAAGTTATACCTTTATGACACTTCAATTGTGCATCTCCCCTTCCAATGTTGGTAGTTATAACTTATAACCGTTGCATAGTTGTACAAAATTTTAAGTCATAACAGACAATGCAATTCATTGCCACTCCATCCAGTGATCCATAAATTTGAGTTGCAATGAATTTGAATGAAAACAAAGACATCTATTTAAACTACAAAATTACAACTCAAAAACAACTTATAGTGATCTATAATTTATATTTAAAAATAATTACCCTGTTTCAACATGACTTAATTCCTATTAGATAAACATGGATTCCATCTCAGGTTGTGAGGTCTCTCCATATTTGGGATTTTTAACATGTTTCCTCAAGATAGTGTTTCTACGGGTTAATCATTCTTAAGTTGGATTCCAATTTTATTTTTTTGGATTGAATATTCATTTGGGCTTTATAAGCTCGGATACTCTATTCGATTTCTAGCTTGAAAAATTATCTGAAAACAACTCAGCAACTTAGCTCGCCAGGATTGTAATTCTTAGACCCGTTAACTATTCATCGATTCTAATTAAAAAATAAATAAAAAATAAAAAAATAAAAAATAAAAAAATACAAGAGTAGAAATAAAGAAATACGTACCAAATGTTTCAAAACCATGTCGAAGCCAACGTCGGGAGGTACTGGAGGGATAACAGGCTGGTCCCTTTCAAAGAAAAGCATGGGTGAATTTACAGGATCAAATTTTGAAGGCGCCCACCACCTATTTGAAGCAAATCCAAATTATCTATCTACATTACAAGGTAAATGAAAACTTGAAAGGGAATATTTTAAAAAATACTAATAATAAAGGGTGAGCCATATAGTTGGACTAGTAAAAAATATCAACAGCATTCTGTTACCAAATCATCTTAATCTTTCACCTGCAACAGTTGAAATTTGTGAGACTTCCAATAGTGCAGACGTATGTGAGAAGGGGCAAAGATGGAAATGCACAATCTAGTTAATGACATGTCATGTAATTGTCTGTTTAAATAGCTTTTGTGTTTTGGATACTATCATGCTTTTTGAGTAGTCCAGCCTGCGTGCTATTGTATTGGAGAGTTCAGCATCATCACGAATTGATGGGTTGCTTGCTACTGTAATTTACCTTTTTAAGAAATATCATTGTAAGGGGGCCCTTCCAAAATTTTCTACTATCCAGATGATGAAAACGTCACAATAAGAAAATTCTTGCCACTAGCAAAATTTAACCGCCATGTTTCTGAAAGGAAAATTAAAGTACGTATCCAACTATTATGGATTAGCTTAGTGGTCAAATTAGGTATTTGTAATAGCCACCAATCTAAAAATTAATTTCCTACAAATTATTTCAACACTCAAATTTAGTAGGATCACGTAGTTGTCCCGTAAAAATAGTTGAGGTGTGTATAAATTGGTCGGAACACTCATAGATATCAGTAAAAGATAATTGAAGTATATATCCCCCTCCCCCAGGCCCCAATGATCGTCGTTATACATAGAATGATAGCTGAAATGAATTGGAAAAACAAATGTAAATTATGTAAGTACCAGTGTCCCGTGTTGAAGACTAAAATGTCATGGAAATTTGGAGCCTCTATCCACGAACTTTCTGGAATGTCAACATCAACTCTGTATCCTTCTTTATATCCCAGAGATTCCAATTTGCCACCGTCAGGATTAGCCGACCACCTGACTCAAAAAGAAGCACGAACAGGTAACGTCAATTTCGTGGTAGAATTAATTTCCTTCAAGTTACTTTGACAACCAAATATAGAGAGGGTGATGATTAACCGTAAGAATAGTTTAAGTGCGTGCAAGCTGACTTACTCGTATAACAAAAAAAAATAGTTTGGAAAATGTATAAAAGCTTTCTCAGTGAATAGTCCATGGGTTATAGACACATAGTGTTGAATTAGGTTAAACCACCAATCAATCCAAAAGCCTAAGCTGATGGATTGGGGTAAATTTAATTATATCAACCAACACATAGTCTAAAAGCTTCTCCTAACAGACTTTCCTTATTTTCTTAACTTCATGAAATTCAGCCTACAAAATCAGCTCTCTTAGGAGAACAGTCAATTCCAAATTTGCAATTCCTATTCTTAAGAACATATTTTCATGAGCAATCCTAAGACCCTTCAATCCTTCAGCTACTCTCAACCCTTCTCATCTCTCCAATTTTCTTCTTTGTTGATGAACAAATGAGATGCCTAATCCAAGAATTTAGAAAAAGGATATACAAGATATTTGGTGCAAATCCAATAGAGACGCCCTCAGTATAATGCATACCCTCCAAGGACCAAACCATTCGAAAGGTGGACAATATCCAAATTTCTAACAGAGTGAAAGATAAAAACTGAAGAGTTTGATGGTTACAATATAAAAATTGATGATTTACTTGTTGGTTGATATAATTAAATTTACTCAAACCTACTAACTTAATTTTTTGGGTTGATTGATAATCTAACATAATTTAACATGGTATAGAGAAGAATGTCCAGAGTTCAAATCTCTGTCAATTTGTTTCCTCTTCATTTAATATTGAATTTCACTCGTTGGGCATTTTTCAAATTTCTAAGCCAACGAATGAGAAGAGTGTTTGTTGATATAATTAAATTTACTCCAACCCACCAGCTTAAACTTTTAGGTTGATTGGTAGTTTAACATAATTCAACACAAATGATAAATCAAATTTGTTACTGTAACACATTACTTACGAAGCATATCGTGCGAGAATATTTGTTCTATGATATGCAATAGTAAGATTGTACTTCAGAAATGAAAATCCACGATCTGCACCAGCTGGACGCCACTTTTTCACTTCACCCGACACGCGTTTCAGAGAACAAAAGAGTGAAACAAACATGTTCCTGTTTAAGGAGTCTCCAACAAACCCTGCACTGTATAACATTCATGGAGTCCATAATAATAGATATAGATTGATCAAATAAAAAGACATGCAATATGTCAAGAATGCGGAAAAAAGATCAAATCTACAGTAATCCATTAACATGGTACTAAAGTAAGAATACAAAATCCTGCAATTAAATTTCTAGCTAATTTTCAAGCCCACATGCCATTAGGAACAACGACCTTTCACATATTTTCACATTGATATTATATTATTCACGCTGCACATAAGTCGTTGACTTTACTTTTGGTTTTACTCAAAAAAGTCCATACCAATTGAGATATTGTCTCTCACTTATAATTCATGATCTTCCCCTTATATAGTCGACTCTACGTCGCACTCCCAAAGAACAAAGTACTATGGAACAATAGATTAAAAAAAAAAAAAAAGTATTATCGAACGTCCCCTCAAATATTCATCAGTCCGTCTAGCTCTAGCCTTGAATGACTAGAGGCATGTGACATGTCTCTAATACCACTTATATGACTTTATTTCTTGTTTTACGCAAAAGACCTCATACCATAAAGATAGTGCCAGTGTGCAATCACTTATAACCACCCTATAATCTTTCCCATATTTAACCGATATAGGATTTTCTCGCAATTCCAACACAATTTAATGGAAGTATTAGAAATATGCCAAAACCCATCTGCTTCACCGGAAACATTTGCCCCCAGACACCAATTTCATGTTTAACTGGGAACTGAAATTATAAAAAGAGATGTATGTGGCTTATACTGAACGAAACGAGAATTTAGCAATTTTAGGCGCCGTTTGATAAGCAAGTTGATTTTTTGTTTTTGGTTTTTGAAATTTAAACTTATTTTTATTCAAGTTTCCTACGAAGTGCTTTATCTTTCCTACGATGTATCCATCTTTTCTTGAAAAAATAGGTGAATACTAACCAAATTTCAAAAACAAAAACAAGCTTTTTGAAGTTTTTTTTTTTATTCCCAAAATTTTGTTTAGTTTCTTAAAATTTAGGTAAGATATAGATATCCAAATAAGAAAAAATTTATGGTAGGATAGTTGTTGTAGGTTTAAATTTAAAAAACAAAAAATAAAATAGTTATCAAACCAGACCTGACCTGTGCAACACTAACAACTAGATAACACTTAAACCAATAAAGTGAAAATTTCTTTCTATACAATCATAAATCATTCAACTACTCAACAGTAAAAAACAAACAAACAAAAAACCGCGGAAAAAATTTCAGCAAAAATAAGAGGGAGATCAAGCGAGTACCGATGTTAGTATTCCTAAACTTCTCAAGAAAGAAAACCGGATCAAAATGCGGAAGATCACATCGCTTCGGCTTCCAATGCCAATTCATGATTTCGAGAGCATTGGATTTGTTCGCCGAAAAGCAGTTCCAGCCTTTGAAAATCTCTTTGCAGGTGTGATCGTACCAAGAGGTTCTCAAATTCGGATCGTAGAACCAACTTCCATCCGAATAATCGCACGACCCGCCCCCAGCCGCCTTCGATCTGCCGGATCTGTCGCCATTGCTGAATTGGAAGCTCTGATGCGGTTGCAGAGGGGAGGTTTTGTGTAGAATTGAGAGAGCGAGAAAAATGGAAACGAAGGAGATGAGAGAGAGTAAGGGGAAAAGAGGAAGTTGCTTCGCTTGGTAATGACGATGGTGGTTTTCCCTCACCGCCATGGCCGGAGCCGGAGATTCCAGCTCTTGAACGCTGGCTTTTTTTTATATATAATTCTCGTTGGCTGATTTTTTTTATAGATTTTTTAATAAAATTCTAAATTATAAAAATACTCAAAAAGAACTTTTGTAAATTATTTTAAGGATAAATTATAAATTTGGTTCCTATATTTGAAGAAAGTTAGAGTTTTATCTTTATAGTTTTAAAAAGTAGAATTTAATCTCTACGCTTTGATAAAATCTAAAAATTAGTTTTTGTCGTTTATAGGTGAAAATTGGCTATTCATGATGATTTTTTTGTCAAATCACTTACTTAACTCACACTATTATCATTGACATATGAATAACTAACTTTTACATACTCAATTCGCTAAATATTAGAAACTATTTTTTAGATTTTATCAAATCATAAAGATTAAATTCTAGTTTTTAAAACCATAGAATCAAATTCTAACTTTTTTTCAAACCATAAGACTAAATTCTAATTTTTAAACTATAAGGACTAAACTCAAACTTTTTTTAAACCATAGTCACCAAAGTTATAATTTACCCTTATTTTAGAGATACTCAGTAAAAAAAAAAAAAAAAATTAAAGCAATATTCAATGAACTTTATAAAGTTTGATTAATACATTTAAATTTATAAAATAAGATTGTTGAAAGATGAAAATTCAAATTCTCCAATTCTTCATTTAATCATGAACCCAACAATGAGTTTAAAAGAGTACAAGAAATAACCTAATTATAAAAGGAAAATATAATATCTAATCATAAAAAGAAAAAGACGGCATAATCATAAAAGGAAAAGATTCTACCTAGTTATAAAAAGAAAAAATAGAAAATAATATTTAATTTAACACTAAAAGGAATAAATAATTAAAAAAAATATGAAAGTACAATTATACTAAAAATGACATAAATCAACACTCTCCCTCAAGTTGAATTGTATATGGAATATAAGTCAAGGTTAAATTAATCAGAGTTAGTCCTTGGATGATGATGCGCCAATTAGGATGATGATGATATGGATATCAGGGCCAATTGGGAATACTGATGTCAGGACCAATATGGAATATTGATGTCAGGGCTGCTAGGGCCAATAAGGAATGGTGCCTAGACCAATCGGGAATGCTGGTCAGATCCAATTGGGAATGTTGGTCAGAACCAATCGGGAATGCTGGTCAAGACCAATCGGGAATGCTGGTCAGGACCAATCAGGAATGCTGGTCAGGACCAATCGAGAATGCTGGTCAGGACCAATCGGGAATGCTGGTTAAGACCAATGGAGAATGGTGGTCAGGACCAATCGAGAATGTTGGCCAAGACCAATTGGGAATGGTGGTCAGGGCCAACTGAAAAATGAGATGTCATGGCCAACTGAGAAAGGAGATGCCAAAGCCAACTGAAAAAGGAGATGCAAGAGTCAACTAGGAAAGGAGATGTCAGAGCCAACTGGGAAAGGAGATGTCGGGGCCAATTGCGAAAGCCAGATGATGGTCAATTGAGATTGGATGAGAAGATGATTTTCTTCTTAAAGGAGTTTGAATGTTTTTTTTTTTTTTAATGAAACTTTATGAATCTAAATATGATGGTTTGTATTTCTAGGTTTTGAGATGAGAAAAAGGAAATAGAGGTTTGAGGACAAACTGTGTCTTTGTTTTTAGAAAAAGAGGAATAAGGTGATGGAAGTGAGATTTTAGATTTTCTAGGGTTTTATAAAATGAGAACATAGAGGTTTGAAGGAAGAAATTCTTAAAGGATTTGAAGGGGGAAGAAGAAAATTTTGGTTTTGGAGAAAGATTTGGAAGGAAAAAAAAAACACACGAAAAAGTGGTGATTTTGGAGGGATTTTTTTTTTTTTGAGAAAAAAAAAACGAAAAAGATTATGAAGAAAAATGAAATTTAGAAGGGGGAGAGTAAAGGTTTACCTGGATCAAAAGGAAAAATTTGAGGCTCTGATACCATGTTGAAATATGGAAATTCAAATTCTCTAATTTTTCATTTAATAATGAACCCCACAATGAGTTTAAATAGATTATAAGAGATAATCTAATTATAAATGGAAAATATAATATCTAATCATAAAAAAAAAAAGATGACTTAATCATAAAAGGAAAAGATTCTACCTAGTTATAAAAGGAAAAGATAGAAAATAATATTTAATCTTATTAAAAAAGGAATAAATAATTAAAAAATATGAAAATACAATTATACTAAAAATAACATAAACCAACAAAAATACTCGTCATTCATTTTTACTTTGTTGAGTATACATATGCCCTCAAGTTTCCATGGATTATAGTATGTAATAATATGTTAATCATTTATTTAAATAACTATGAATCATTCATTAAAATAAGTCGTCTATGGAATTTTCATTGAAGTTAAATCAATACTTTATAATCCCAAACTAGTTATAAGGTATTTGTCAAAAAATGAAAAAAAAAAACTAGTTATAAGGTAAAAAGAATTATATATATCGTTGAAGATTAAACTTTAAGAAATGTTATAATATTCACAAATGTTGCAACTTTTATCCCGTAATAAGCTTTTCATTTGAAAAGAAAAAAAAAAACTTCAATAAAAATACTCTTGGTCTAATGTACATCTTTTAAAAAAAAAGAAAAAGAAGTCTGTACATTCAATAAATATAAAAATAAGTCTACAACAAAATTAAAAGTTATTCAAAGAAACAATAATTATACATATAATTTTTTATTTTTTGAGTTTAATAACTTTTAGAGATTAAGAGATTCAGTTTATGACCACTTAATCAAAGAAACAAGTCAATTAAAATATACATATCAATTACTATTGTTTTTTGAGTTAAACTCAACACTTTCATAGAGAAACAACAATGGTTAAAAATTTTATTGAAGATCCCCTTGATGTAGTTTTATTGAAAAATTACTACTGCCCTCTTCTTAATTTTCTTTTTTTTTTTCTTTTTTTTTTAGTTTCATAGAAGATATTTTATGTAATTATGATTGATAAAACCTTTCATTATTTCATACATAGAAAAACTACACCAACCCATCTGACAAAAATGGGTATACAAACAAACCCTTCTCTTTAATTTTTTATTTTGTAACTCAAAACTATAGACCAATTTTGTATAAAGAAAATAATGGACATTGTAAATCCTAGCATAAGTTTAGGAAATTATCTTGTAAATTTGAACATGGGAACAAACCCCCAGTAAAAGAAACTAATCCAATCCACAAGCCAGATTCATGGCACCCTAGAAAAGAAAAGCAGGAGATTAAGGAACACAAAGAAACCAAACATTGAGGACAATCCGCAGCAATTACAAATTTGAACATCCCAAGAACCTAACGAAATAACTCTATTCAATCTACACTTAAAGCTGACTTTTGAAATGCTTTGATTTTTTTTTAAACCAGAAAATCGTACCCAGGGTAACCACGCCCTTCCCTAGGCCAAGCACATGGAGATATCAAAGGAATAGAGATACGAGAGATGTCTACAAATTAATATAATAGGTGAGTCTCGAACCTAGAACTTTGAGGGAAACACATCTTCAAAAACCCAAATTTTCAACTACTATGCTATCGAGGACAATTCCTTGACATTTCACATCTCAATTCATTTATTGTTTGTACAACCTAAATGCTTTGGCTGACTTTTGAAATGCTTTGGGAGTAATCTGAAAATCGTTTGGACTAATGAGGAGCGTGACCCCACCAAAGTTAAAATGGTAAAATTCAAGCTTGGACAGAAATGACTCTTACCCCAAGATGAACTGACATTCGCCCAGATTCCAAATCCTTTATCCACCCGTTCAAAATCAAGGCGCAACAATAAGAACCGCGGCTAATGGTAAATTCAATAACTAAAGAGACAAAAAAATTGCTGACTCAAGAATCCCACAGAAAGGATAACGCTTAAGACCAGAAAAATCCCATCGAGAAGAAGAGAACAAAAGATCAAAATCACGGTAAGTCGCAAACCTCGATAGACTGTAGCTCAAAAAATGTCAGATTGAGAAAAATATATATATATATATTCCCTTGATACTTCACATCTCAATTCATCTATTGTTTGTACAGCAATTATTCCAACATCCCTAAAGAGAAACAGAGAGGAATATCTTTCTTCCATCTACCCCAAGGGTCACTCACTTTAGAGAATTTTAAAGATATATTGCTGCAGCTCCAGTTCTAATTCATAATGTAGAAAAGCTACTTATGTCAGCTATGTCTCCATGAGCTTTGCCCTAGTTTATATACAGAACCCACAGAAGTAACTTAAATATATAGATTACAAGTGAGATGCACATTTTCTTCACTAAATTGCTTGACTTAGGCAAAATTCTTATCAGAATTCCAACCCAGAAAATGTTCCCTAATTCCCTACGCTCAAATAATCTATAATGTGATGTTATAGCTTTGGTGCATGGTACCTGAAGGCGTGGAGTAAGCTGCACATAATTCATGGAGGCTCTTATTTCCGGTGTTTGCTTTTCTTTGATTCTTTCCTCCTCTTTTTCTCAGACTTGTGTTTAGATTTGTGGTCCTTGCTACGCTGCTTGTGTGAACTTCTTTTCGACCTTTTCTGTCGATCATTGTCAGACTCGTCTTCAGAAGAGCTATCTGATTTGAGAGAATTAGGCTTCTCTGGTCCATAAACGTGTCTATCTGTAACTTTAGAGCATGTTGGCCAACTTGAATCTAACCCATTACAAGGGGCAAGGTATGGACCAGTTTCATCCATTCGTGATCCAACTGCACCTCTGCCACGCTTAGCCCTGCCATAAAAAATGAGAAAACTGATGTCAAGCCACTAAAAGATTCTAAGAAAAACTGCTTGACCCAGTCACATATTGCTTAAACGATCTATCCAACGTACAGAACTATGAATTTGCATTGGAAGCAACCGTAAAAGGAAAGAATATACCTTGAATGTAAAAATTCCTCAAGTTCTTCATCTTTTAAACCACGATCCTCACTGAAGTGACAACCATCAGAAGCTCTCTTACTAGATGGGCTTGAACCACTGGGAGGGTCATAATTGAAATCTCTGGATGGCTTGGAGCCCCCCTGGCTCCTGGAGGCATTCCTCACCTCTCTTGACTTACCTCTGAGCCTGTCATCCAGTTCATGCTCCTTTTGTCGAACTCTCCACATTTCATTCACTTCCACAGCTTTATTTGCTGTACTAAAAGACATATATATTAGCTTGAAGCAAGAAACAACCAACGATTCAAATTGAAATCACTCCACAGACCCTGATCTTGCCCCAAAAAAGTACAGAAAAGACCAGATATTGTTAATTGTAATCACCGAAGAAAACCAATAAAATGGGTAGAGGGTAGAGGACTCATATCATCAAACAAAAATCATGATATACATAATTGAAAACTTAGAACACAAGTGTAAGAAATGACCTTGTTGTACACCAAGAACAGTTGCAGTTAGGAAACGAGAATTTGGACGACCCCTGACTTTAGGATGCCGTAGAAAAGCCTCCACGCCATCTTTCTCAGCTTGCCGACGCAATTCTGCCGCCTCTCTCATTAGAATAGCAGCTATTTTGTTTTCGGTCTGAAGATCCATTTAGTCACCTGAACAGGTTCATTACAAAAGGTAAGTATCTCCATCATTCCAACAAAGCCCAAAGGAATATAATGAAACAACGATATCAAGGAAAACAAAGGATAAATTTTACAATGTAGTAGGGTGTCTTCTAGACGACTCCAAATACATAAAAACCAGGCACGACAAACAAATATGCAATCAATTTTTCATACAGAAACCAATGTCTTAGAGCTCTAAGACAGCACTTCAATTTCTGACTAAGCTAAGACACAAAAAAAAAAAAAGAGTTTGAAAAGACCTAAACGAACTTGATTCCTAGCTGGAAAGCTGTTCAAATGAGTTCAATTTGATTCAAAACAATACACACAAAAATCCACGAGTTAGAAACTGTAATAATATACTTCAATTGAGTTTGAAAAAGTTCAAAACAGAAGCTTACTGCCTTAAACTCCCCAAAAAAGACTTGGATCTTCGCTTCGAGTTCGCAAATCTGATCCTTAAAAGGATGAGGGTAAACTGATTTAGGGCTATTCGAGTTCTGTGGAACAACAAAGCCAACTTCGAGCCTGAATTGGCAGATTATTTCTGTTTGAACCTAATTATTGAAAAGCTCCAAGGGTTAGAATCCAAACCAAAAACTTAAATCTAATCCAGAAGGACTTCAAGAAAGCCAAAAACAAATCGATTCTAAGAGTTGATATCCACTAGGGTCTTTACCAAAACAATGTCCAAAGACTTCGATGACACAGATCTGACCTTGCTGCAGATCTCGTCGCTTGCTCGATGGTGGCAACCGCTGAACGAGATTTTCACCGTTCACAGAGAAAAACACCGGATAATGGAATCGAGACACCGCTTTTGTCTGTATATTGGCTTCGCGTGGGTAAATCCGCTTGATTGTGGGCTTCGCCGTTGAAATATGGAGAATCACCAATGGGATGGAGAAGAAATTCGTGTCGTTGCTGCGTTCGCCGTGGAGAAGTCGTACCACACCTGAAAATAGCGCGCCGCCGTGGATCTCGCACGTCGCCGGAAATATTCGCCGCTGCAGCGCCGGCGATTGGGGAAAGGCTAATCGGCGAAGAAAAGCGTTAGGTTACACGCGTGAGAGGAGACGAGATGATGAATTAGGGCATAAGATCAATTCACCAAAAATACCTTATTTGGATAGATTTTACTCCTTTTTCTTTTCTTTTCTTTTTTTTTTTTTTAAATTTGAAATTCGAATAGGAATTTAATTTAGAATGATAGTTTTTTAAATAAATTTATTTGAAATGGTGCTTAAAAAAAAAGGTTAAAAATGGTGTTCTTGAATCAGGGGGTAATAATAAAAATTGAAAGCTGATAAAATCGAATCCAACCAAATTACTTTAATTGAATTGGTTCGAATTTTTCTCGTAATATCAAATATATTAATTTTTATTTGGAAAAAATAAAAGGTTATTGTATTGATTCAGTTTCTATTTAGAAAAACTAATAAAAACTCGACATTGGATCAGTTTCTATTTCAATTCGACATAAAACCCAAGAAAATCAAACTAATATCATCTATAGCTTGAATCATAAACAAACATCTTATAAATAAATAAAAAAAAATTATAAATGAACATGAAGAATAAAAAATTTGCTCTATGCAATAATTTTAAAAACAAACTGTAACATTAATTGAAAACATATGTAAACATTAATTGAAGACATATTCGAAGATTAATATATCAAATGCATTAGTTTTTTCTTCAATTTTTGTTTATTATACCTGAAAAGTCTACTTAAAAATTCATACATACGAACAAACGAATATTATTGTACACTTTTTATGTGGTTTCTAACTGTACTTTTGTAATGTAAACGACGTAGTTTTGCCATCCAAATTCTAGGGTTTCATGGTAGCTTTAAAAACCGGTCAACTTCCGGCGAGGAAGAGGACACAATCTTTCTGAACTGCTTGTTACCTGATACTGGAGCAAAAATGGCGGCTACACAAAGCTTATCTTCTGCCGCATTTTCATCGTCTTCATCTGCTTTTTTCGCGCATTCCAGTTTCAATGCCAAGTACTTTTTTCTTTGGTTTCTGTTTCGTTTCATTTTTTTTTTGTCAAATTTGGAATTGGAACTGGAACTGCTGTGTTTGCCTTGTTTCGTTGCTTAGTATCATCGGAAATGAGTTAGTTTTTATTCAGGAATCAGACGGTATCATTTCCGGCAAAAAGCGCCGGAGTTTGCAAGTGTGTTGCAGCGTCTCAAGATTCCAAGACAGGTATGGCGGAAATGGATAATTTGTCATTGAATTTATCGATCAATGAAACCTGAATTTAAAACTTCTCATATACTTCCAGTTGAGCTGATGAAAGAAATGGTCCCCATACTTCGATAATTGTAACAATAATGAGAATTTAGCTGTTGCATCTTCATTTTCTCATCGGTGTTCTTTTGTTGTTTTGTTTATTCTGTTCTTAAGCTCACAAAACTGCAGTCTCTCGAAATGCGAACATGGCCAAACTTCAAGCTGGATACCTTTTTCCTGAGGTACATTGTGCATTTTGCTCAAGGTCTTAGTGATTGCTTTTGATGAATTTGCATGCTCGAGATTTTTTGTCTTATTTTGATATTGCGATCTCGATTTCATCGCTTTGTATGAATTTTAGCGGAAATGGTGTATATGTTTATATCTAATGATAGATTGCAAGGAGAAGGAATGCACACTTGCTCAAGTATCCTGATGCTAAAGTAATTAGCCTTGGAATTGGTGACACTACTGAGCCTATTCCCAACGTTATTACGTCGGCCATGGCAGAGGTATAAATAAATTCATGATTTTGGTTCTTGTAACTTTCAATTCAGATCAGGTTTAAGAATAATTAACCATTTTTGTCTAGAAACAATAGTTTTCTATCTTGGGATACCTGTTGAAGTTGAATCTCGTTATATTGTATGGAAAGGAAGAACTTGATATCGCAATGAAAATATGGACCTTGTCTGTGATCAGTTTTGTCTTCCGTATGATCAGGTCGTTTTTATTAGAATAAATTCAGCTCTTTTGTTATCGGCTTATGAGGGAGTAGTACTATGACTTTTTTTTTTTTATATTCGTGATTGTCCGGCCCAACTTTGGCGCACCTCGACTAATGTCACAGAACATACCGCCTGACCCTATAACATTTGGATGACAAGGAAATCCGTAGGAAATCAATTACTAGGTAGGTAGCCACCATGGATTGAACTCATCACCTTATGCACTCCAAGGCCCTCTTTGACCAATTGAGTCACTCCATGATGGTTAGTAGTACTGTGACTTCCATCTCCGTCCCATTGAAATCAGTCCTTTTTTCTTATACAGTTTTATGTAAATTTTGGTTTCATTCAATTGAGGTTACTGTGATTTTCAGAAACTGTTTATAGAAGCTTGTTTTCTATTAAATAAAACTATTCTATGGTGTCCAATTTATACATTACATTTTTCTTCCAACTGTCTGCACTGAACTGGAAGGTTTCCCTGGAGTTGTTTTCATGTCAGAAGATAAGAGCCTCCTGGCAATCATACACCTCAATTTATTAGATTTGTTTAGCTAAACAACTGTTTTGAACTTAACTCACTATACTGTTTCCTTATTTGCCAGAGATCACATGCATTGTCAACACTTGAGGGTTACAGTGGTTATGGAGCTGAGCAGGGCGAAAAGGTATGCAATTCAGATCCTGGCAAACTTTGTTACTACTGCTGGATTTCTTAAGTGAAGTTGTAAAGACACAATGAATCTGACAGTACATTGATGCGTGGTCCATTATTGGAAAATTGTTATATTCACTCTCCCCTTTTCATTTATACCAATTGAAGCACTTTTTCGTAATCCTCTTTTTGCCTTTGGGCTTTGGCGCATTTTTGGGTAGGTTGTACTTTTCCTCGTTCCTTTAGTTAAAACTTGTATGTTTCCATTTAGAAAACAAAAAGTTCAGCATGATCAAATAGGAAACACAGATTAATATTGTGAAAGGCACCCTTGGGATTTTGCCTACACCTTTTAAAATTTTAAGCGCTTGGTTTTGGGTCCGGCATCAGCATTCCCAATATGAGATGCCTCTTCCATCGAGCATGTTCTTTCTGGCAATGATTTCTTTCTGAAAGTAATGCTACCTTTATGCTTGTATAGTTTGGAATTAATATGCTGTCACCTCACCTGTCAGAGTAGTCAGTCTATTCTGCTAAATTTCGTAGCTGCCTTAGTTTTCCATCATTTTCGCATTGACTTGATGTTTTGGCTTCTTTTTGGTCAATTCTTTTCTTGATTGGAACTTGGAAGTTCTAATTTAGATGCTGATTTGTATAGCCAGTGAGATCTTTGATTGGCAAAACATTTTATAACGACCTTGGCATAGAGGAAGATGATATCTTTGTCTCCGATGGTGCCAAATGTGACATAACACGTCTTCAGGTATTGTTTTTTTTAGTTTAGAATTTGTTTTTCATCCGTGTATTATTTTCTATTTTCAACTTATCTTTTTCTTTAATGTCGATCATTTAACTTAGTTAAATCTGTAAGATAGCTTGGTTAATTATCTTGGACTACTTGTTTGTCATCTTGTTACTATCTGACCTCTCTTCCCACTTTTGGCAGCTTGTATTTGGATCCAACGTGTCAATGGCAGTGCAAGACCCATCATACCCGGTGATTTGCTCTTCTCATTATAATTAATGAAAAGTTTAGGTCCCGTTTGATAACCATTTGGTTTTTTGTTTTTGGTTTTTGAAATTTAAGCTTATTCTTACTCATATTTCCTCTCATATTCCATCTTTCCTACAATGTATCCATCTTTCCTTAAAGAAAGTATTTGAATACTAACCAAATTTCAAAAATAAAAACAAGCTTTTGGAAGCTACTTTTCTTTATTTCCAAATTTTAGTTTGGTTTCTAAAAATGTAGGCAAGGTGTAGATATCCAAGTAAGAAAAGCATATGGTAAAATAGTTGTTGTAGACTTAAATTTCAAAAACAAAAAATTAGAAACAAAATGATTATCAAACAGAGCCTTAGATATTGAACTTGTACACTTGTAATATTTTGCCAATCCAATTATCCACCTATATATGATGTATTTACTTAAATAATCATTCGATAAGCATCGAGCTTTTCCCTTGATAAGAACCTCTGCAGATTTAATATTTTTATAAAAATTTTGTGGAAGTGTAGGCTTATGTGGATTCGAGCGTCATCTTGGGCCAGACTGGACTGTACCAGAAGGATGTTCAAAAGTATGGCAATATTGAGTACATGAGGTGTACTCCAGAAAATGGCTTTTTTCCTGATTTATCTAAGGTTCCCCGGACAGATATCATATTTTTCTGTTCTCCAAACAATCCTACTGGCTCTTCTTCAACTAGGGAACAGTTATCTCAACTGGTGCAGTTTGCTAAAAAGAATGGATCAATTATAGTCTATGATTCTGCATATGCAATGTATATATCAGACGACAATCCGAAATCTATCTTTGAAATTCCTGGAGCGAAGGAGGTAAATTTCGTCAAGATTACTTTTTCCATGTCTGCGCTTGGTATTAGATTTATATTTTCGGTAATTTCATTTCATTTTATTTCTAGTTCCACCAATACATTTGTGTCGATGTTCTTCCTATAAATAAAAAGGTGTCCATGTTCTGAATCTTTCAAAGCTCAAATACGTATCTCTAGACTCTAGTTACCCAATTGTCATGTATAGCTCCACTATATTGTTTTGATTCTATTATTTATATCTTCCGTTTGTCTGTTCTCATCATTAGATTCCAATTTAATCATTCAGAAAGCCTAATAATATCATTCACACTGAGTTATTTAATGCCAGAAAAATCAATCAACGGCAATTCTTTTCCTAAAAATGATATTGCTTTACTATTCTTGAAAATCAAAATGCTATTGGATCTATCTACCCGCGAATGTTCTTAGCATGTCTGCAGGCTGGAGCAAATTCACAATTCTTGATGAGAACATTTTGAAGAACTGAGAATTAATTCATTAATGTTAAATGTAGGAATAGCAGGTAACAAATTATAAGGCTTTCCTGTCTAGGCACTTTTTACTAGAATCTCTCTCCAAATGGAAACATTAATGATATAGTTGGAAATCAATTATGTCGTTGGGGAAGCTTGGAATTATGTAGCAAGATGTTAAGCTTATAATTTACATTACATTAATAGATGCTTGGATATTTAATTAGTTGATCTTTTCATTATTCGTTTACTTTTGTATTTGCTGATGAGGAATGATAGCTAAGTTATGTACTATGTTGCATGATCTATATTTCCATTGGTGCAGGTTGCAATTGAGACATCATCATTTAGCAAATATGCTGGATTTACTGGAGTTCGTCTTGGTTGGACAGTTATTCCAAAGGAGCTCCTATTTTCTGATGGTTTTCCCGTTGCTAAAGACTTCAACCGCATTGTTTGTACTTGCTTCAACGGTGCATCCAACATTGCTCAAGCTGGAGGCTTGGCTTGTCTTTCACCACAAGGGCTTGAGGTCTGCTAGTTTATTCTTTTTCAGTTTCTTTTAATCTTTTTCATTCAATATATAAACATGTATACTAACTTGGAAACAATTTCTTTTTAGTCAAAGTTTCTATTTAGGACCTATGTTTCAAAATCAAACACTTTTACTCTCGACATTTCAATATTGTTCAATTTTAATCATCCTCAAGGGATGGCGCAGTGGTCGAAGGCTTGAGCTTTGAAGGTGTGCTTCTCTCAAGGTCTCAGGTTCTAGACTCACCTGTGACATTAATTTGTAGACACATCATGTGTCTCCATTCCTTCGATATTTCTCGGTGCCTGGCCCACCTTGGGTATAGTAGAGCGAAGCTCCGATTTTTCGGTTAAAAAAAAATGTTCAATTTTAATCCTTGAAATAACAAAGTTGTTACTTACATAATGGAAGGTTGACTAGACTAATTTTAAGTTCTATATATTAATGAAATGGTTCTTTTGGTCTTGACATGAATTTAATTTTTAAAAGAAAATAAGGAAAAAAATAAACTCAAAAAGATACGCTAAGACTAAAATTGAGTATTATTGAAATGTGAGGAGTAAAAGTGTCTGATTTTGAAACAAAAGGACCAAATAGAAACTACACCCAAAACCTTAGGTCTAAAAAGATACTTTTTTTCTGATAACTTATATTTTTTGGAGGACTTCATTAACAAACACAGAACAATTCATATTTACTATGTCCATACAAAAGAAAATACTAGTATCATAATAGAAACTACACCCAAAACTTAAGGACTAAAAAGATACTTACACGAATTTTTTTGACTTCTACTTGCAGGCTATGCGTGGGGTTATCGGCTTTTACAAAGAAAATACTAGTATCATAATGGACACATTTAACTCGCTCGGATTTAATGTGTATGGAGGGAAGAATGCACCGTATGTATGGGTTCATTTCCCCGGCCAGAGTTCGTGGGATGTATTTGCCGAGATACTGGAGAAAACGCATGTGGTGACAACCCCTGGAAGTGGTTTCGGACCGGGAGGCGAAGGATTTATCAGGGTAAGTGCTTTTGGTCACAGGGAGAATGTTTTGGAAGCCTGTAAAAGATTCAAGCAGCTATACAAGTGAAATAAAAAGGGGGAAAAGGGATGCAGGTGGATGAGAGATTTAAAAGAAGTCTCAGGTGCCATCTTTCTATTTTTCAACTCTTGTAATTGTGCATCCAAGTATGTTTTTTGACATTTCTCTTTGGCATTTCATTTTCATTTGAAATGTACAAAAGGATTCCAGTTCTAGTTGAAGGCGTTTGCATCGGAGGATTTCGATCGATTTTCGTTCGAGCTAATGATGGCGCATGTTGCATTGAGAGGTCTGTATGAAGTACTGGGGTATTTTCCTTTCTTTGAATCAATAAATTTACAATCTACCCCTGGACTTATGATCAGTTTTCAGTTTTGTGAATACTTCAGTTTTGGGTGGTAATTGGAGCGTTTAGGTCTTGGAATCGGGTTTTTTTTTGTCTTTTCTTTTTTTTAATGTCTGGATTTGGTACTTGGGATGGAAAGGCGAATTACAGTTAATGTTATCGACCTCCATGAGTATTGGTAAAAAAATGTGAAATCAAAGGTTGTTTTCTTTCACTATTAGATTACTATTCCTATTTACAAGTTAAAGATTTGAAGCAAAACAACTTTCTCGAACAAAAAATTCCTGTTAGCTGCAGGAAGTTTTATATTAATTAGTCAACAAGATCTTAGCTCAATAAAACTAAAAAACTTATATTCAAGGTTATGGAGTGAAAAGCTTCATTTTGATTGTGGTAGAAATTAACGAGATGCAATTTGTTGGTTGATTTAATAGATGCATTGGCAAAAAAAGAACTTTAAGGTGTATTTTTTTTAATCTTAATTTGACTTAAACGTTCTAGTATATCCATTAAAGAGATGCATCGGCAAAAATGTAATCTAAAGAGTGATTTCACCATATATATAATGGTTCAACAGAAAAGTAATTTATGCGGTTCTATAAGTAATATGAAAATTACTAATTTCTTCTTTTATCTTCGTTTTAATGATCAATAGAAAATGGAGTTTTTACTTTTTAGTGTTGGTACCGGTGTTTTCAACATCAGCTGCATATAAAGTTATCAATAATCAATTCTGTACAATTATGCTTAGAACACTTATTTTGCCGTTGCACACAAGGAAAAAAACAAAAACCCTTGAAAATTAAATCTCAAACTATGGGTGAACATGGGTTGGGTTGGGTTGGGTTAAGGGGTTTTCAACCCAATTCAAATTTTCGGGTTGATCATTTTTCCAACCCAACCCAACATTTATGTTTTCGGGTTGGGTTGGGTCGGGTTGGGTCATCGGGTCCAATAATAAATTATAAATATAAATATCTTCTTATTAAATTAGTCCTACATTATACATAAACAAAATACAATCTCCAATCAAGGTAATGAAATGAATATAAATATACA
>JBBMKA010000022.1:16529351-16548707 GCA_037833695.1 Sechiopsis laciniata
TCCGCTCTCAGCCTCTAGATGATGACAACCTAACAAGATCTAGCTACGAAATACCCTAGGGCTAACAGAGTTCAACAACATTGCACAATAATATACAACATAACATAATCGCAGATTAAAACAGTCACCGCAACAATAGTAGTGCAACCCAGGGTACATAAATCTACATGTCAGATCCTATTAGACAAGTCATACAATCCTATCCACTAACAAGTATATTCACAAGCAGTAAGCAGGCAAGCCTATATACTAACAGATTCAGTACACAGAAACACGTTCAAGCTCCTATTCGCTAGCATGCTTAGAAAACAGTAACACACAACCAGGAAACCATCAATGTCAAGAGCAGGGTCCACACAACCCCGGCAAGGAAATCCTTACCTGGAAAGCAAGCAGTAGAATACACAAAGCTAGGCTCCTTGAACTGCAGAATACCAATACAAGTAACAACCTAGGCATAGCAATTAACAAACACACAGTTAATATCTATTAGCTAAGCAATACTTGGTAACCAAAGGCACAAGGCTCGGAAAGCCATACCCCTAAACCGAGAAGACAGGCTCGACAGAAGGCTTCAGCGAAGGCGAAGCTGCTGGCGAACGTCTTGCTGGGGCGAAGGATTCGCTGGAGCGAAGACAGAAGTGGACCTGTCACAGAGGATCAGCTCGGACAATCGAACGAGTGTGGTCTCGACGGAACGAACGAGAAACTACGAGGTAGCGTGGACGAACGGCTTGCTGTGGCGAAATCTCGCTGGGGCGAACTCCGAAGACGAACCTGCATAGACGCTTAGCTCGGTCAAGGGAACGGAAAAGGACTCGACCCTGGCTTCCGCGGACTTAACTGCAATTTGAAAGGAGCGAGAGACCTTGAATCAGGCGACGGAAAACCAATCAGGGAGCGAGAAGAGCTCGGCGAAACGTACCTGAAGCGAACATGCTGGCTGGCGGTCTCGGGCGAAGGGGATCTGAGCGAGGCGAAGCAGCAACGAGACTGGAGCTGTGCGGCTGTGGCGAAGCGATCGGCGAAGGCGACAGGGTTTTCGACGAAGAAGGGAGGAAAAGTGAATTTGGCGATTTGGGAGAAAAGAAAGAAAATGAGAAAAAGGTGAAATTGGAGAAATGGCTGGGTATTTATAGGTCTCGGCCAAATGGGAAGGGTTTAACAGGGTTGCGACACGTGTCCTCAGGCGGTTCCAGCTTCGAGTCCTGGCGAAGCCACCTTTTTCTTTCTTTTTTTATTTAATCAAACAAAGGCTCCAAACTTCTCAAATAGCAATGCTAGCCCTGGGGACCTGAAACGAAAATAAAAACTCGAACTCAGCAATTAACAGAATCGTCTTGAAATCCTGGTTAATTACGAGACTACCCCTGAAGGCAAAATTACCAAAATACCCTTGAAGGCTCAAACTGCCCTAATGGCCCACCCGAACAACTGAAGAAAAAAAACAACTGAACATACCTGGAGAACCGGAATGGAAAACTGGGCCGTTACAATATTACTATATATATTTGTGTAAGATTAATTAACATGTTACTAACAATATGGACATCTTAAATTTGAATTTCACATTATGCAATTATTTTTTTAATATTCATAAACTATGGATCGAGCTTTAAAGAAAAAATATAAAATAAACACAACACGATAATTTCAACACAATTAAAAAAATATTGAGTTGAAATGAGTTGAGTTACTATAATACAAAGGATTAAACATGTTGACGAATTGACAAATTCAAAACTTTGAATGGATCATATACATGTCTAACCTATACCTCTCCCAATAGCAGTGTACTCATTTTAACATGGATAAACTCTTTAATTTAAAGCTTCATTTGATAATTATTTCGTTTTTTGGTTTCTATTTTTATTTTTAGCTTTTTAAAAATAGGTTTGTTTGATAACTAATTTTAGTTTTTGTTTTTAAAATTTTATAAATATTTTTAAAATATTAAAGGAATTTTAAAAACTAAAAAAAGTAGTTTTTAAAAACAAGTTTTTGTTTTCGTTTTAAAAAAAACATGAAAAAATAAAAAGTAAAGAGTAAAAAATTAAAAAAATCAAAACAAAATGTGATATTTGAAAAGAAAAAACAATTACCAAACATATTTTTTAAGTTTTAATTTTTAAAAACATAAAACTAAAATCAGTTATCAAATATATATGATTTTTATTTTTTAAAATAAAAAACTAAAAACTAAAAATGAAAAACTAGAAACAAAAGCTAAAAAACGAAATGATTATGAAACCGGACAAAAAACTTCTAATTTATGTTTTTAATATTAAACGACGTCGCTTTCACCATCAAAATTCTAGGGTTTCAGGTTGGCTTAAAAAACCGGCCTGCTTCCAGTACTAACTGACTGAACATATCAACTTCATTTACTACCGGACAAAAATGGCGGCTACACACAGTTTATCTTCTTCAGCTGCACTTTCATCATCTTCATCTGCTTTCTTCGCCCATTCCAGATTCAATGCCAAGTGCTTAGTTCTTTCATTTCTGTTTCGTTCTATTCATTTCCGCCAAACTGGATTCATCGAGAATTAACTGGTTTCTGCTACAGGAATCCATCGGTCTCGGTTCCGGGAAAAAGCGCCGGCGTTTGCAAGTGTGTTGCTACTTCTCAAGATTCAACAACAGGTATTTGAGAAATGATAGATTGTGTTTGAATATATAGATATGTGGATCTTCGATTTCGATCTTATCGTACATTTCGAATTGATGAATGAAATGATCTCTGTAATTCGATAGTTTCAACAAGAATGAGATATTAGCTGCTTCTTCTTCTTATTGGATTTTTTTATTTTTTTTTCCTGTTCTTAAGCGTATAAAACAGCGGTCTCGAGAAATGCCAACATGGCCAAACTTCAAGCTGGATACCTTTTCCCCGAGGTGCGTGGTGCATTTTGATCAAGGTCTTAGTTATTGATATTGATGGAATTGCATGCTTGAGCTTTTTAGTTTTGTTTTCATCTTGTAATCTCGATGATGATGTGGTTTGTATTAATTTTAGCGGTAATAGTGTTTATGTGTATATGTAAATAGATTGCAAGGAGAAGGAATGCGCATTTGCTCAAGTATCCTGATGCGAAAGTAATTAGTCTTGGAATTGGTGACACTACTGAGCCTATTCCTGAGGTTATTACTTCGGCCATGGCAAAGGTATAAATAAATCCCTGCTTTTGGTTGTCGCAACTCTAAAATCAGAAGGTGGTAGAATAATGATCCATATCTGTCGAGAAACAGTAGCTCTCGATAGTATAGAGATATTGAATTTCGTTATGTTGTATGAGAAGGAAGGTTGATCAGAATCTTGTAAATATTTAACTTAATATCATTATGAAAGTATGGACCTTGCTTGTTACCAGTGTTCAGTCTTGTCTTTAGTATGGGCTGATAACTTTTTTCCGGATGAATTGTCACATCTATTTCCGTGATTTGGCTTACAGGGGTAGTCATACTGCTACTGCCATCTCCTCCTATTGTAATTTGCACTTTTTCTTACACGTGCTCGTAAATTTTTGTCTCAGAAGCTCCATATGAAAGTTTATTTTCTCTGAAATGATACTATTCTATGGTGTCTAATTTATCCACTACATTTTATTTCAACTGTCTGCACTGAACTGGAAAGTTTCTGTGGAGTGATTTTCATGCTAGAAGTTGAAGATAAGAGAGCCTCCTGGCGATCACACATATCCCATGTTATTAGATTTTTGTTTTAGCTAAACAACTGTTGTAGCTCAACTCATTTATGACAATACTGTTTCCTTCTTTGGCAGAGATCACATGCATTGTCCACACTGGAGGGTTACAGTGGCTATGGAGCTGAGCAAGGCGAAAAGGTGTGCAATTCTGTTCCTGATAAACGTTGTTACTTCTGATGGATTTTTAGGTGAAGTTGTGCATTTGACATCTTATGCTGAAGTTTTTAATATTTGGAAAGAGTTCTAGCATGTATGTTATGTATTACAATATATCCGTGCCTGTACAAATTGCCTGCAACAACCATTGATTGAAGAACACGTTTAACACAATCCTCCCGCACAGAAAAAGGGGAAAAAGAAGGAATAGTAAATGAAAAATAAAGAGAAGAAAGAAGAGACTTTCAAAAGTTTATATGGAGTGTTTGTATTATATCCACCTTCCACCTTACATTTTCCTGGAATTTTGTGACTTAGCATTCTGGTTTTGTGGTTAGTGATCTTCCTAATTGTTGGATTTTTTTGTAGAAATAGTGAGCAAGCCAAATGCAATCTTTTGTTCACTTTACTATACGTTTGCTTCAAAGTTATGGGTTAGCATCTTTTAGAAGTCTGGCCTGTTGTGGAGTAAACTCTGGTCAGTTGTAGACTGACCTCTGGGAAAGAACTAAGGACCTCTGGGAAAATGCTATCTTGGTCTTTGGAAGCATGGAAGGAGTATAATAGGAGAGCTTTATTGCTATCTTTGATTTAGATTCTTATAATATTTTGTGCGGTCCAGTCTCTTGAAAAGTTGTTATAATCACTCCCCTTTTTTCATTTATACCAATTGAAGGACATTTTTGTCACCCTTCTTTTGCCTTTGGGCTTAGTCGCATTTTTTGGGTAAGTTGTACTTTTCCAAATTCCTCTAACTAAAACTCATCTGTTTTCATTTTGAAAAATTGTTTAGCATTATCAAATAGGAAACACGGATTACTATTGTGAAAGACACCTCAGACTTTTGCCAGCACTTTTTAACAATTTAAGCACTTTGTTTTGGCTTAGGTCCGGTAACAGTACTCGCCTCTTCCGTCAAGCATATGCGCAATGATTTCTTTTGGAAAGTGTTGCCACCTTTATGGTTGTATATTTTCAAATTAATATGCTGTCAATAACTGGTTTACACTTTGTGAAGTATCGCAGCTGCCCTGCATTTTCTATCATTTTTCACATTGACGTGATGATTTGACATCTTTTGGGTCATTGACTCATTTCCTTTCAAGATTGCAGGCTCTAATTTAGATGTTGATTTGTACAGCCGGTGAGAGCTTTACTTGGCAAAACATTTTATAGCGACCTTGGCATAGAAGAAGATGATATCTTTGTCTCTGATGGTGCAAAGTGTGACATAACACGCCTTCAGGTATAATTTGTTTTAGTTTGGAGATTTTTCATCCCTGTAATCTTTCAATTTTCAACGTCATTTGTTTTTTTTCTTTCTTTCTTTAGTGTTGATCATTAAACTTAGTTTTTTTTTTTTTGAAAAATCATTAAACTTAGTTAAATATGTAAGATAGCATGTGTTATCATCGCTGTGTGTGTCGTCTTGTTACTATTTAACTTCTCTTCCAACTTTTGGCAGCTTGTTTTTGGATCCAACGTGTCAATGGCAGTGCAAGACCCATCATACCCGGTACACTTATAATATCCGACATATTTGTGCAATCATTCAGCTGTATCTCTTCTTTTCTGTTCTGAAACTTCACTTGTGGGTAGTCACTTTAGATCCTGGATAAGTTCACGGCAACTTAAACCTTAAATTCATTTTTTTATTAAACCTTAAATAATATCTTATATATATACATGTGTGTATATATAAGATATTTGGTGTATATATAAGATATTTGGACCAGTGCCTTCTGTTACTCCATTGTCTCACTTCTTGGTTTATGTTTTCTCGGTATTTCAAGAGGAGGTAGTATTGTTTAGGACGTAGAAGTTGATATCAATTATCAACCTCTGCAGATTTAATTTCTAATATAAAAAATTTTGTGGAACTGTAGGCTTATGTGGACTCAAGCGTCATCTTGGGGCAGACTGGACTATACCAGAAGGATATTGAAAAGTATGGCAATATTGAATACATGTGGTGTACACCAGAAAATGGATTTTTTCCCGATTTATCTAAGGTTCCCCGGACAGATATCATATTTTTCTGTTCACCAAACAATCCTACCGGCTCTTCTGCAACAAGGGAGCAGTTAACCAAACTGGTGCAGTTTGCTAAAAAGAATGGGTCGATCATTGTCTATGATTCTGCATATGCAATGTATATATCAGATGATAATCCAAAATCTATCTTCGAAATTCCTGGAGCAAAGGAGGTAAATTTCGTTAAGACTACTTTTTCAGCGTGTGCTTGGTATTCGATTTACATTTTTGATAATTTCGTTCTGATGTATAATACCATCACAATAATATTGTTATGAACAACTTTACTTTTTTTTTTATATCCGTGTCTGTATGGACCAGCTTGCACGCACCTCAACTAATGTCACGGGACATACCGTCTGACCCTATAACATTTGGATGTCAAAGAAATCCGTAGGAAATTAATTTTTTTGTAGGTGGCTACCATAGATTAAACCTATCACCTTAAGCACCTCAAGGCCCTCCTTAATCACTTGAGTCACTCCATGATGGTTATGAACAGCTCCACTATATTGTTTCGATTCTCTTATTTATATTTTGTGATGGTCTGTTCTCGTTACTAGACTCCAATTTTATCATTCAGAAAACCTAATGATAGCATACATAAGTGAGTAGTTTTATAATGAAGAAAAATCAAACAATGAAAATTCTCTTCCTAAAAGTGAAATCACTTTACTATTCTTGAAAATCAAAATGCCAAGGGATCCAACCCAACCCATCCACGAATATTCTTTAGCATATCTGCAGGCTTGAACAAATGAGAACGTGTAGACAAGCTCATTAGTTAAATGTTGGAATAGCAGGCAGAAGACTTTCCTGTCGAGGCACTTTTGCACGGATCTCTCTTCGAATTAAAACATTAATGTCCAAAGGGTTAGTGGAGAATGGGCTGATGATAGATAAGGAAATCCATTATGTCCTTAGAATTGTTTAAAAGCTCATGCCTAGGTTCAAGGCGCATGTCTATTGTCTTGCCTTGAGCCTTGAGCGCCTTAGGTAGAATGGCGGGCGGTCCTCCTTTGGGTTTTATTTTTGTTCCCACTCCAACTATATTATCCCTTCTTTATTCTTATACCTCAAAAAATTAGGCCCTAGAACTTTTAAAAACACTCCTTAGGGACCCTTTGTATTATGTAGCAAGAAGATATTTGATGTGTAATTTACATTCGATAATAGTATACACGTTCGTATCTTCAATTGGCTATTTTTTTTTCAACTATTTATTTACATTCATATTTGTTGAAGAATGTTAGCCAATTTATGTTTTATGTTGCATTTGCATGATCTATTTTTCTGTCGTGCAGGTTGCAATTGAGACATCATCATTTAGCAAATATGCTGGATTTACTGGAGTTCGTCTTGGTTGGACAGTTATTCCAAAGGAGCTCTTGTTTTCTGATGGATTTCCGGTTGCTAAAGATTTCAACCGCATTGTATGTACTTGCTTCAATGGTGCATCCAACATTGCCCAAGCTGGAGGCTTGGCTTGTCTTTCACCAGAAGGGCTCGAGGTCTGCTATTTATATTTTCTTCTTCTCTTACATTTTTTTTTTAAAAAAAATCAACATGAACATGTAGAATAACTTCAACCCCTTGAATTAATCAACAATAATTTGTAGCACTTCATTGAATACAGTGCAATTCAAACCATCATGAGGCCTAGTGGTCAAAGTCTTAAGGAACCAAAAGTTATGGGTTCAGTATATGTGGGCCACCTACGTAGGAATTAATTTTTTATGGATTTTTTTTACAAGCCGAATGTTGCAGGGTTCAGGTGGTCTATCACGTGAAAATACTCGAAGTGCGTGTAAGCTAGCCTGAACAGTTACCATTATAAAAAAAGAAAAAAGAACATATTGCAATTCTTATTTGATATTGACACAACAAAAACAACAAGGGAAGTCATAAAATTTACTTTCTACTTGCTGCAGGCTATGCGTGGGGTAATTGGGTTTTACAAAGAAAACACTAGTATCATATTGGACACATTCAACTCACTTGGATTTAATGTGTATGGAGGGAAGAATGCACCATACGCGTGGGTTCATTTCCCTGGCCGGAGTTCGTGGGATGTATTTGCTGAGATACTGGAGAAAACACATGTTGTGACAACCCCAGGAAGCGGTTTCGGACCTGGCGGCGAAGGATTTGTCAGGGTAAGTGCTTTTGGTCACAGGGAGAATGTTGTGGAAGCCTGCAGAAGATTCAAGCAGCTATACAAGTGAAAGAAGAAAAGTGATGCAGGTGTAGGAGATTCAAGTTTCAGGTGCCATCCTTCTATCCTTCAACTCTAATAATTTGAGCATTTCATTTTCATTTGAAATGTACAAAATCATATTCCAGTTTTAGTTGGAGGCGTTTCTTTGCATGAGAGGATCTCAGTCGATTGTTGGGTATCTTTCTCTCTTTGAATCTATAAATTTATACTCTACCCCTTAATTGGTTTGCTTTAAATTTTATGGATATTTAACCATTCCACGTTGATTTAGTGATCAAGAGGACCTTAAGTAATCAAAAAGTCATGTGTTTAATCTATGGTGTTGCAGAGTTAGGCAGTTTGTCTGATAAAAGTAGTTAAAGCGCACGTAAACTGACTTGAACACTAAATAATATCTTTTATTTTTTATGGGTATTTGCGTTTGGTAAAAGCACTTGGAAACACATACCCATTGGTTGGTTATTTGCAAGGAGTGCAAGGGCTGTGAAGATCTTTTTTCAAAAAGTGATCGATTGTGAAGATGTTTTGAACTTAATGTTTGGGATGATTTTGAAAGGACCAAAATCTCTTTTGAAATCACCATTCACAAACACATGATTTCAGAAGGAAAATGATATTCAATTGCTCTAAAAATAGGTCAGAAAACAAGAAGTTAATAGTCTCGAAAAATGAGTGGTAAGAACCTTCTTTTTTTTTTTAAAAAAAAAAATTTAATATACGTGAGTACCTTATTATGAAGGGAGGTGAAATTTCGATTTTCAGTTAATAAAAAACATTCTTATTCGAACAACGTATTTAGCCAAAGAAAACTTATGTGTGTGGGTGTATTATAATGAACCTACAGAAATATTAAATTTGCATTTCATTTTTGTTATATCATACTAAATTTCATACCCTATTGTAAATTTCTAAACATGGTTTGGAAAGTAAAACCGTGTTCTCTGATGTAAGTAGATTAATTTTAAAACATCAGGCTAATCAAATAACCAACAACTTTATTCCCAAAAAAAAAAAAAAAAAAAGATAAGTTAATTTAGAAGGCAAAGTATCTAATTTGACTACTTTTTTTGTATTAAATTACACTAAACAACCGGGTCAGTAAATTTAAAAACCAAACCTACATGGGTTCGAACCGGTCTTCTCCATCCTATAAGCCAATAGGAAGAAAGTTTGAAGTTGATTTTCTAATCTGTATGGTTAGTGAGAAAATGTTGCTCAAGAGTCAATCGTGTGAAACTTCCATGCATCCATTTGCTTTTACTTCACTCTTCTTGCCAATTTGTGTGCCCACTTGAAATCTGGTACACTTTCTTGTAAGATAATGGACATGATTGTTACCTTTAAAAAAGTTAAAATATCATTTTAAAATTGGTTTAGTTTTAAGTTCTAAATTTTCAAATATTAACTTTAATCAATTTACTTATTAAACAAAAAAAAACTCAATCCTTTTGGAAGGGTTCTTCATAATTTTCTTTTAGAATTTTTGGAAACATATTCTTTTTCCTTTTTTTTTTTAATCAAAATTATCAATTTATAGTTTTTTAAAATTAATATCAAATTTAAATTTATGGTAGTTTTATTTTTAACCGTAGGGAAAATTGAATTTCTAATCTCGAGATCTTAAGTATACGATGTCATTTGAGCTATGCTCATTTTGAAAATTTTATTTGAAAATTTTATGGTAAGAGTTAATTTCAATTTTTTTTTAAAGTATGAATACTAAAATTTAATATTTAAAAGTTCATAGACTAAAATTGAATAAATTTTAAAATATTGTTTTAGAAAAAATAAATAATAATAATAGTAAACTGTAAAGTATAAAGTATAAGATACCAAAAAGATTAGTGACACGTCGATTTCATTTTTTGATGTATTCTATTTCAATGCTACGGTTAGATTGTGAAAATTGATATTTGACTTTCATTTATTTGAGAACAGTTGCATCTGTATATAGAGTTTGTGGTCTCTCTCGTACAAATTGTACTAAAAGAAACTACAAAAATATATGGACAAAAATCTTATTTTAACCCAAAAAAAAAATTTAAAAACAAAAGGGGTGGAATCAAAGCTCAAGCTTCATTTTTATTTGCGCTGGTTCTTACTCACACTCGACCTTTTTCGGGAATTCCCTGATTAATTTAACTTCCTGTTTTAAAAAGGAAGAAAAAACTCGATTGAAAAAATTCAACCTCTTTTTTTTTTTTTTTGAGGTAAATTCAACGACCTCTTTATTATATGCATGAATATAATAAATAGTGTGATGAAATCATTTATTTAGTTATTCTAAATATATATATATTTCATTTATTTAGTTGGTTTATGAAGCATGACATGAATCTTCTTTTTTGTTTTTTTAAATAAGGAAATTGTACCTAATTCCTATTTCTTTGATAGAATATCATAAGAATATAGTTTTCTTTTTTTAATTCAATGAACTCAAACCATTTTCAAACCATTTTTTTATTCAACACTATTTGGAGAAAAGAGATATGAACCTTTAAGTTATAGCCTTGCTTTTGTTGGCCAAAAAATTCGAACCTTTGACCTCAAAATTAAAAACAAACTTTTTTTATTTGGTTTTTGTTTATTCTTACAAATATTCTAAAACAAATTAGAGTGCAATCATCAAATAAGAAAAATTAAAAATTAAAAAAAATTATTAAGTTGAGAACGATTAATGTAACTGAACTCTCCCAACAAGAAGATAAAGTGAAATCATCAAGTACTTTCATTAATCTCTCTCCACTTTCTTCCTTAAAAGAGAGTGGGTCATAGACAAAATCTTCCCCATATATAAGAGTTAGGTGATATGTCCGAGTCGAGATGCACGTAAACAATATAAATGTATATAGAAAGACAATCATTATGCAAATGAAAGAAGCAATGATGGAAAGATTCTTCCTTAGCAACTTCTTTTTATTTTTTTGGTTCAAAGTTCAAACAAAGTTAGGTGATATGTCTAGTCGAGATGCACGTAAGCAATATAAATGTATATAGAAAGATAAAGTTCAAACAAAGTATTGCACTTATAATTTCTACTTTCATTCATAAAGAAAAAGAAAAAAGGGGAGTGTCCTTAATAGAAGCTTACAAAGTCTTGGAACTCGAAGGGCAAACTCTCGATGGTAAGTACTTGAGTATTCGAAGGAAAGTACCCAAAGTCGTAAGTTCGAACCTCCGAATCGAAACATAATTATTAAAAACTTCAATGTCTCTAGCTGGCACTCGAGTCTAATTGAGGAACCTTGGGGGGAAGCCTGACACCACAGTATAAAAAGAAATTAAAACAAAAATAAGGGTTCACTAGAGTGCCTTCTTCACATTTCAAAAATGGCCAATGATCAAACATTAACACAACAAATGCATTAATAAACACACATGCCATCATACAATACTTTGGCAACTGCAATTTATAACAGGTATTGAAAACTTGATGAGTTGAAGAGTAAGAAATATACTTTAGGAGTATTATAATGGTTTCCCCAGGAGGATGTTCTTAAGCTTCTCGTTTGCAGCCACAAGCTCTGCAGCTATTCCAGGCTCGTTGGCGGAATGGCCTGCATCGGGAATGATCTGCATGGCGAGGCAAGATTCAACAACTAATTTATAATGATTCAACAACATTTGTGAATATCGTAATAAAACATATATGTGTTCCAGAAGGATAAAGCCTTTCTTTTCTTTTTTCTTTTTTTTTTTATAGGAAACAAAATATTTCATTGATGAGTCAAATAGTTACAAAAAAGATGAGGCATTTAGCCTTGTTTTTCATGCCATTAAACTCAGAAGAAACAATAGAATCTTCAACCACAAACAAAAATTCTTTCTTTTTTCAACAATAATAGTAATAACACTCTCTGGCAAGATTTGGTTTTCCTCCCCTCCTTTGGGGTTTCATTTCTTTTATGAAATTGTGTCGCACTGAGGAAACAAAATCAGTTCCACAATGAAGATACATAACCCACAAGCTGGTTCTTGATTCTTGATGCAGAGTGAAAATAAAAAGCTCAAAAGTATGGATATTAAGTTAAATTATAGTTCAAATATCATGTCATTTTTTATGAAGATACCAAACTTTCATCAATAAAAGAATGAAAGAATAACAAGGGCATACAAAAAAACAAGTCCTAACAAAAAATGGGAAGTTCCTGTGAGAAATAATCAAGGTGCACGTAAACTGGCCCGAACACTGACAGATATTTAGAAAAACGATATCATGACATATATTCCTACTTTCTTCTTGCATGTTGATAATTCCAATTATCATGTCAAGATGTCTACCTTCTTTAATACATGTCAAGACTACGTGAATATTAGGAGTGCATAAAGTAAAACATAAAAATCTACATATTGATATATTTGCATCCAATCCTAATAAAAGGGAATTGTTAATTTTTAGGAAGAGGAACCATTATTAGACAATCAAATAGACCGCAGCAGTTCCTTTTACCTTTAATTCAGCCTCGGGCCACACTTTATGAAGATCCCAAGCAGACATCATCGGGCAGCAAACATCATATCTTCCCTGTGAAATGAAGATAGGAAGTAGCTTCATATGTTGTAATCGAGTTCGGATTCTATTCAGATCCTCACGTGGTATGGTTAGTTATACAAAACATCAAGTATGTGATTAGTGATAAGTTAACTTGATACCATTTTAATTTTTTGTTTTCACTTCTTTCGAAAGGGATAAAAAAAAATATCACACCTAAAGTCATAAATTAATAATATAAAATTGACACTTAAACAAGCTATCAAAGCTTACCATGTATAGCATTAGCGAAGGAAAGCAAAGATGTAACAAAAACCCTTTTATTTCATGGACACAAACTATAGCTCGAAAGATGAATACGATGGCCCCAATTTCTCAAACTTGTTTCTCTTAAAAGGAAACAAGAAACTTTTCATTAGTAAAAGAAATCAATCAAAAATGAATCAGATGGTACTGTTAGGTATCTGATACCTAACAAGTTCCCAAAAATACACAGAACAATACCAACGACCAAATAAATAGAAATAGCAGTAGAACTTCACTATATTTCAGAGATAATAGTCATAATCCAGGTTATACTTCATTGCAATCACTAATAGAATCAACAAGATAACAAGATAAAAGATAAAGGATAACGACAAGGAAATACGATAGCTAACCAGTGATGTTTGAGAGCCACCGGAACCTCTCCTCCAAGTCACTATGACTTAGCCTCCACAAAATCAGACCTGCCTCACTCTCCTTTCATTACAATATTTATACCCCAAGAGTCTCTCTCCATTCTCCCCACAATAACCTATTAAGAAATTACCCACTTTGCCCCTTCTAGAATATTAATGGGCTTGAGGTCCTTACAGGTACCTAGGCCAATATGTTGGATGGGATAGGCACATGCACCTGCACAATTATAGAATTGCTATGTTGGATGGATAGGCAAATGTACCTGTACAATTACAGCATTGATATGTCGTATCTTGTCGATATTGTCCAGCAGAAAGGAATCAGAAGAGAAAAACCCCTTATTTACAAAGTAATGGTTTTCAATCCTTGCAAATGCCTGTGTCAAACCAAAAGAATGAAAGGGGGAAAAACCAAAATCATAAGTTGCATAGCCAGAAAACAAACGAAAATAAAGCAGAGGACCGTGACAGTTCTTGTAGGGAAAATATAGCTCACACATGCACACGCAACTTTCAAGAGTTCCAAACACACAAACTTGACAGTTTCAGAGAATTTCTAGATATTAAATAAGAATTGACAAGCAAAAATAAAAAATACCAATGAAAAGTTATCATCTTCCCCTTTCTTAATGTTCTCTTCATTTGGCAAAAGGTGAGCAGTCACCATTTCCCATTTGGTCCACGCTCTTGCAGCTGCATACTAGAAATTAGTGGAGAGTTTTAGCAAACAAACATGTAATATATAAAGATCAACTCATGATTTACTTCAGTAGTAAAACTGCAGTCTTCTAAAAATACTATTGTAAAATTATTTTAACATTTATTAATTTATTCTCAATATTTAAACTGTTCCATCATGATTGGTACAAGCTTCTAATTTTTATAGTAAATGCAAAATATACTGATAAAATGAACAGAGAACAGTTAGAATATATTGATAAATCAACAAACAAAGTTTACTTTTAAATTACTATATGTTGCCATCAAAACTCAATCTTATGCATGCAGCAATCATACAGATGAAGGCGCTACCATCACTTTTGAGCAAAACCTTCATTAAATGCATTGCTCTCTTGTGAGTGAAAGAACGGGAGAAGCATGTCATCAGAAGCATCTTAGCCAGTCCCACACACCGACCGTAATTGCATGAGCCATTTATTTTAACTCACATTGCTTACCTTTTGACTCCTCTTGTGTTATCCTTATCCATCGTGTTCGAGTGTTAATGTTTATTTTGCCTCCAATAGATTCATTTTTTAAAAATGCTGTTGTTTTTATATCATAGACCAGAGTTCTGATTATTTCGTATTTTTATTTTTACTTTTTTATATCCGTGAGTCCGAGCCAGCTGATTCTGATTATTTTATTCTCAAGAAGTATCATATTTTCAGATGTATGAGAACAAGTTCAACACTAAGAACAAATAAATCAGAAAGAAAGATACTCAATTCCATACAGCTAATAAATTGGATAATAGAACTTACTTGGGTTTCCATATCACTTGAATTTAGTCTCTTACAATAAGCATCAACAAAACACCCTCTCTCACTTTCAGGAATGAGATCTCTAAAACACTCCCAGGCTGCATTTGAAGAAGTAGAAAATTAGTGAACTGAACAGTTTACAAATCATTTCTTTTTAGAGTGCTTCCTCCATCGCAAAGATTAGAAGCAATTAAAATCTAAAAATTTACACCCATGGAACATCATCCAATTTGATTCAATATGTTACAGATGTTGCCAATTATAACGCTCGTCAAATTACAAATTTCATTGATCACATCATAGTAGATTTCTGTGAGAGTAAAATTAGTGAACAAGCATACCATCAGGATATATAGCAGCAGCACCACCTTCATAAAACCAATCAATTTCTTTTTTCCGCAGAAGAAAGATTCCTCTAAGAACTAACCCCGTAACCTTGAATTAAACCAAAAATCATATCATCTAAACCGCAAAAAAGTTGAGAATTCTTTTCAATGTCATGTATCTCAAATATAATGAGTTCTACTATGGAGGAGAATGGTAAACTTGGCAAAAGTGTGCACCTTTTCAGGATGAGATTGACTATAAGCAAGAGCCAACGTACTACCCCAGGAACCTCCAAAGACCTACACAACCACATACATTACTGAGTCCTGAACTCACTAAATAAAACTTTGTTGAGTAGACTGACATATTACAGTTCTAAGAATGAGAAGAAGGAATGATCATGAACAGAGTCCATTCTCATTGAAAATGATCAAAGGCAGATTACCATATACAAGGTAATATGTGAAATGGTTTTAATTACAACTTACACAACTAACTAATCATTCATTGTCACTACTCTTAACTTACTTCTAACCTCACTTCAACCATACATCAAACCTTACTTGAACCATACATCAATGAGCTCTCTTAACATAACATGAGTACAGAAACTTAAAGACATGAATCATGACTACAGTATCCAGGAAACATGGCGCAGTTCAAGAAATTGTAACCTGCCACTCTGGAATTTCCAAGTGTTCCCTTAGCTTTTCAATGTCATCAATGAGATCCCACGTGGTATTATCCTCCAAGCAAGCATGTGGCGTACTTTTCCCTGCACCTCGCTGCAAGAAATGAGATATTTCAAACCTCAGAAATAGACCATACTAATGATACAGAACAAAGATTGAGAAAAAAACCTGATCAAACAGAATAATTCTATAGAAATCTGGGTCAAAGAATCTTCTATTGCCTGGAGCAGTTCCTCCCCCTGGTCCCCCATGTAGAAAGACCACTGGCTGCAAGATAAGTTAAATAAGATGACTAATATGAATCTGAATTGAACATTTTCAATAATTTACAATCTCTAATAAGGTCAGGTAAAGACGAAGATTGAATAATTTGTTTTACAGCTATGGTATTTGTAAAATATGTCATTTAAAAATTAACACTGCAACTTTTCGATAACATGTCTATGTTAATAGAATCCTTAGCTATACAGCAAGCTCATCCATCAACTTTTATCATTTTTCATGGCTACTGGCAGCTTGCACTGGATGAAATGCAGTCATATATTCCTTTCCAACCTAAGATAATCCAAACTTTTCCAACTTGTTTGCACAATGGTCCGAAAGACCAAGGTGACATTGGCACCAAAAAAGATATGTTGCTCTCTCAAGTGTACATCACCTGAAATGAGGGATGGTCGTCCAAGAATGGATCTATTGAGGACTGATAGTTTCTCCTAATCCAAAGTTCATTACAATCTGTAGGCAGAAATTTCTTGAGAAGAATAAAACTAATAAAAATTTGTTTTCTAGATTTGGAGAAAAAAAAAAAAAACATAGTTGTATGGTACAATATACTAACATGACCAGCAGGATTCCCCGATTGCTCCCAGTAAATAGTATGAAGATCTGACACTTTCAAATGGCCAGTACTGTATGGCTCAATGGGTGGGTAAGGGTTTCTGTTTATTTGTGAAATTTCCTTTTCTCCGGCCATCAAGTCTTTTGGTTGCAACTCACTCTGAGTATCACTTTTATAACCAAACTGCGCTGTTAAGACCAAATCTTTTCTCCCTGAAATATCAAACGACAAATATATGAATTTCTGACCTACCTATCCTTCCCACTTTACACTACTGAATAAAACAACTCAAGAAAAGAGTTGCAAATACATTTTCAAATTCACTTTGACACAATAACAACAATTCAGAAGATCAAACAAGAATTCTCTACAAAAAACATATATATATATATATAATAACAGTTTTTCTGATTCAACCATCCTTTCTTCATGCACACTTTATCTTAAATTTTTGTTAAAAAAATCAATCAGTTTTTCCGTTCTATAAATTTTTTTTAAAAAAATAATGAATAAAAATCACTCTACATACTCAATTTATCATAAATCAAGTCCCGTTCACTTAAGTTTTTTGTTTTTTGTTTTTTTTTTTAATTTTAAAATTAAGATTCTAATACTACTTCATACTATGGGTGTTTTTCATTTGTTATTTAATTTAGACAACTGATTTCAAAATTCAATCCAAATTTGGAAACCGTTAAAAAATACTTGTGTTTTGTTACTGAAAACTGACTAGGAATTCTAATTTTTTCTTAACCAAGATGAAAAACATTGTATAGAAGCAATGAGAAACAAACTTAATTTTCAAAAAACAAAAACAAATATTCAAGGACAGGCACCGTTTCATAACCATTTGATTTTTTGTTTTTGGTTTTTGAAATTTAAACTTATTTTTACTCAAACTTCGTACCATTGTGTTCTATCTTTTCTACAATACATTCATCTTTTCTTAAGAAAGTAAGTGAATGTTAGCCAAATTTCAAAAACAAAAACAAACTTTTGGAAACTACTTTTTTTTGTTTCCAAATTTTGATTTGGTTTCTAAGAATATAGGTAAGATGTAGGCAACCATATAAGAAAAAATATATAATAAGGTAGTTTCTTTAAGCTTAAATTTCAAAAACTAAAAACTAAAAACAAAATAGTTATCAAACGAGGCCTTAATGAATTCATTCCACAGTCATATGGTATACTTTCCAAATGAACGTCTGAGATAAAAATGTTTCTAATAACAACTCCTCCGATCAGTAAACTTGTAAATTCAACGAAGATAAACCTCCGTATAGAATGAACACTAAAAAATCATCAAAAAAATTCTTCAAAATGTAAACTGATATCATCAATTTTTCCATCAAATATGTACAGAAATAGAAAACAACGTTGCCAGATCCGGTGCAAAAAGCAAAAGACTCGTGAAATATGAAGAAAAAAAATCAGAAGAAGAGATTAATCAAAACAAACTGATGATCAAATAGCAGAAACAGAAAAATAATGGTGGAGAAGAAAACCTGATACGCAGAAATTGTTGAAAACACGAGAAACGGGGAAGAGGCGTTGGCAGTGAGGAGAATACGAATTAGAGAACAGAGAAGAAAAGAAATTGTTAGGGCAAAGACCAAAACTCATCGTCAATTGTGGCCTCCATGAACATGAGCTTGTACCAGTCAAAACACGACACTATTTTATCTTTCTTTTTTTTTTTTATCTTTTTTGCAAGTATTGGATTCCCATTCTCACTTCTTTTTCATTATTCCACCCAAAATAAAGGATAAATTACATATTAGACCAACTTTTAGGGCGTGTTTGTTTATCATATTTACGGAGTTATATTGAAAAGTTATTTTGAGTAGTTAAAAATTGAGAATCATAGTCAAAAACTAGTTTGGGTACAATTTTTATATAGATGTGTTATAGTCAAAATCTTATTTGGACGTAGATTTAAAATGAATAATTAAAAAAGTAATGATTAAAAATGAGTTATTTTGATTGATTTAAAATGAATGATTAAAAATGAATTGTTAAAAATAATTGAGTAGTTATAAATGAATTATTAGAAATGAATAGTTAGAAATGAGAATTATTTTTAAAAGTATAGAGAAAAAAAATTAATAAAAACTAATTTGGATATAAATTTTCGAAAAATAATCAGTAAATTTCATTAAATATGACAAACAAACGATCCTTCTTTTTCTTTCTTTTTTTTGAAACGAGCCCCCTAAGTTTTTTACTTCGGATCACATCAATTTTGTCTTACAAGTCCTAAATTTTTTATTATTATTTTCTAACGAATTTTTTACCTATTCAACTTTTTTTTTAATTCATGATTTTAACTTTTTAAAAAGAGAAATTATATTGGATAAACTCCTTTTTAATTACAAAAGTAATTAAATTTTGTTTTCATAATTATTAGTACATTTTAATATTCTATTATAAATACTCATTCACATATGTGACAATACTTATTAATATCAATGACTACATTTGTTATTTTTTTAAGTAATTTTATTTGTAATTATTTTTTAGATTTAGCCTTGTAAATTTTCCTTTTAAAAATTTTAAATATGAAAAATTTATTAGAGTCAATTGAATTTGATGTACTAAAATTAGATATTTAAAATTTTAGGTATCAAATTAAAATAAGCCTTAAAGTGTATACATATATATATATATACATACATATATATATATATATATATATATATATATATATATATAAAAGTTAAGATCG
>JBBMKA010000022.1:16548807-16570792 GCA_037833695.1 Sechiopsis laciniata
TAATTAAAACCAACAAAGATATTTTACATAATTTGACTATATATTTTATCATAATATATAAATTATAAAGATTTGAATAAAAAAATAAAGAATATGAGAAATAAAAAGTCTAACAATAAAAATTAAATAAA
The DNA here is from genome assembly GCA_037833695.1 of Sechiopsis laciniata. Classification (NCBI taxonomy): domain Eukaryota; kingdom Viridiplantae; phylum Streptophyta; class Magnoliopsida; order Cucurbitales; family Cucurbitaceae; genus Sechiopsis; species Sechiopsis laciniata. Next base: position 16,548,939 of record JBBMKA010000022.1, read on the forward strand.
ACAAATATACGCATATATAATTATGTTATAAGTAAAAAAAAAAATTATTTAAATAATAATTTCGGATTGGTCGGACTGGGTTGGATTAATTTTAGGTCAACCCTTAACCTAACCCAACCCATAAACATTTCATGATTTTGAACTAACGAAACCCAAAAATGTTTTTAACCCAACCCGTCAAATTGGGTTGGGTTGGTTCGGGTTATTCGGGTTGTTTGAACACCCCTACTCAAAACTACCAAGATCAGAAAAAATTAATATCTACTAATATGGATGAATAAATAGTTGACAAAAAAAAAAAGAGACTTGAAAGAAAATTAAGGAGCATCAACTTCAAGATTAGGAATTACAAAATTCTTTTTTTTAAGAGAAAAATTACATAATTCTCCATGAGTAGAAGTCGATATCTTAAGTTTTGTTACTACGGTTTAATTGGTTTCAGGTACAACTCAAATCTAAAATATAAATTATAAGAAAAGTACTAATCAACTCAATTTAAAATATGAAATATAAAAATATATTAATTAAATCGATCGCATTATCTAAAGAGAAATTCTTTATGCCCCACCTCAAAATATATTAATTGGTAAAATCCTTTTTTTTTCTTTAATCCAACAAATATATCTGAACATTTGACCTAGAGAGAAGCTTCGTAAAAATGCACTTAATTACACATCCATCAAATTTCCTCCATCTCTTAGTTGGTTGAGGGCAAATTCGGCAGGAATGATTTTTCTGGTGATCAGTTAAAATTTCCTTCTATGGCTAACTAATTTATAACCAAAGGAGGCACATATGCGACCTTATACTTAGGAGGCCAAACGTTCGAATCATGAAATCACAGGTTCGAATCTCCAATTTGTTGAATTAAAAGAAAAAAGTGAATTATTTGTGAAGATGGGCAATTCCATAATCAATACTTAAGGTTTGAGATAGGACCAATAGTTTAGGAGTTTCCAATGAAAATAGGTACCTACCTTTTTTCTTTCAAACCTTTTTACTATCCTCACACAAAACCAGAGAGTGGGGATTTGTCCTATTTTACACAATCTAAGAGCCAATTACTGCCTAGACAATAAATAATGCCTACTTGATAATATCAGCCATGTACAAAATTTGAGTTCTAGAACTGTTCAATGCTCTCCATGAGCTCTGTCTTGCAGGTAGTCTTGTAGTGTCCCGTTTGATTACATCGACTACAATGCACGGTATTTTTTTCTCGATTCAAGTCCTCTATGCAAATTCTCTTTTTTTCGGGTCGTCCTGGTGGTCGGCGAAACTTAGGTGGTCGCACAATATGTGTATCATCATCCATACGAGTTTCATCGACTTTTTTCCATTCAAGTTTTTCAGGAATGGGGTATATACCTTTTGCATATGCTTCCCGGTAACCTGAAACCGTAAAGCATTTTTCAGTAAAGGCATAGACATCTTTTCTACATGAGGCAATGGCTGCAACACCATGAGAGCAAGGTATTCCATAAAGCTGCCAATCACGACAGGAACAACATCGCTGTCCGATATTGACTATATATGAACACTCTGCTGATAAAACCTCAAACTCTACATCATCCGACCGAAGAACTTGATACGATGAGGAAAGATCGATTGCTTCCATTATTCGTTTATCAGCCGACGGAGTCAGGAAAGAAAACCACGATTTACACCGAGCACGTCGCTCTTCAAACTCGTCCATTAGTTTACTATGAATCCGCTCAATCACCTGGATAATTGGCAACTCCCGAGCCTCGAGAATCCATTCAGCAAACTCCTCTATGTTTGAAGAAAGATGTCCATATCGGGTTCCTTCAAAATAAACTAATGCCCAAAGAGAGGGAGGAAATTGTTGTATCCATCGTGCGGCTTCGGGAGAAACCGCTTCTATTTCCAACATTCTCTCCTTGAAAGCGATTGTAGTTGTAGCACAAGCAGCTTTCCAAATAAGATTAACAAGCCTCGAGTTTTTGAACTCTTTTCCAATACTTTCACTTAAGTAGCTCATGCATAATGCCTGTGAAGAATTTGGGAATTTTCTTTTCAAGGCATCTAAAACTCCTTTTTGTCCATCTGATAAAAATGTAAAGTGCAGTTTGTTCTGAGTGTTCATCTCAAGTGCCTTATGTAACTCAGACAAAAACCAAGTCCAGCTTTCCTCATTTTCAGCATCAACTACACCAAAAGCAAGTGGAAACAGCCCACCATCAGCATCAAAAGAAGTAGCTAACAGTAAAGTGCCTAGGTATTTGCTTTTAAGCTCAATTCCGCCAAAACCGATCACAGGGAAGCAACCATTAAGAAACCCGTATATGGATGCATAAAATGAAACGAAGAGTCGCTGAAAGCGATTATCTGAACCAGTTGTGAACACTTCTGCAACAGTTCCAGGATTAGCTTTCCTTATTTGTTCACAGTATGATGGAAGAAGACAATAACCTTCTTCCGAAGAACCATAAATTGTGGCGAGCCCTCGTTCCTTTGCACGCCAAGCCTGCTTGTATGGTATAGTGATGCCGTATTGCTTATGGATGTCATGCAATATATCCTTTGGCTTGTAATTTACGTCGTTTCGCAGCCGTTCCTCTATGAAACTCACAATCCAATCTATGGAGGCCTGATGGTGTCCATTTTGAGCATTTTGTGCACAGGTATGTGTCCCTTCAAGGCTTCTAATTGTAAAGATTGGAGAATTAGGAAGCTTAATAGCACGAATTCGCCATGGACAACCCTCTTCGGTGCATGTTGCAAAATAGCGTATCAAATCACTCTTAATAATCCGTAGCTCAAAGTGCTGAGCAATAGCAGCTTCTTTAATCGCATTTCGAAATGCCTTGACATCTGGAAACTCTTGACCTACAACAAACGTATGATCCTCCATGTGAGACAATCCAATTCCAGAACCAATTGCTCTACATATCAACCAAATTCTTGGGAATTTCCCTTTCCTTCATAGCAATGAAGTCATAGAGGGCTTTGTTTCCATGCATTGTTTATTAGACTCATGGATTGTCCATAATCAGCTCTCATAGGCAGGAAAAGGGTCTGAAAGAGCCATTTTATACACCAATTAATTTAACTTGACAAAAATTAGGAAAAAAGATATGGATAGATTTGAATGAAAAAAGGAGCCTCTGACTGGAATGCGAAAATATGTGAGCAAGAAGCTAGTTAACAGAGAAAATGTGTAGAATATTAGAAATCAATAAGGAGCCTCTGACTGGAAAACGAGCACGTAAAAGCATGTAAAAGCATGTAAAAGCACCTATAGATGAACAAGCATGTGTTCATAAAGATTAGCCAACAGTAAATAGTAATTTTCTTTCATTACATACTGGAAAAGAAGTTGATTCTTCATAACCACTCACAATGACCAACGGATTCGTTGGTTCTCGATTAAATAAACGCTTGTGTACAAGAACATAAACTATAAGCAGGCAGAGGATAGGATAGAGCCTCCGGGTGTCCTTTTAGTTCTTTCTTGTGAAACTATAGTCTCTACCACTTGAGAATTTCCGATTACATATCTTTTTTATGATTATTAGGAATTCAATGAACAACTTTTCTATTTTCTTGTTGGAGGGTTTTCAGGGGTTTTTTTCTTTTGATAATCGAGAATCAGAGCTTCGCGCTCGCGCCCCCACTCCATAAGCATAGACGTCATCCCAAGGCCCAGACAGGTAGACAACAAAGGAATTTTACAATTAAGCTCACTCATGAATTTCTAACCAGAAAACCCTGAATTTGAACAAACTGTATGAATTTGAATACTTATCACCACTGAACACATTTGGAGTTTACTGAAAAATCAAACTGAGAAACTGTCTTCTACATTGAATGGGCCGTATGATCAATTTCAATTTTGCACCACTTTCTTACTAAGAAACAAGAATTCAATCAAAATCCACGTTCCAATCAGGAAAAATGCAACAAACCAAGAGTGAGCTATCTATACGATGCGGCCACAAAACTGTAAGAAACCGAACATCCAAAACACCAAGCAGCTACAAAACATGAATCTAAGATCTAAATCGAGCTTGCATCACAGAAATTAGGGTTCTAACGACGAAAAAAAAAAAAACGAGCAAACATGCAATGCATTGCCTGAATCGAATTGGATGTACAACAATACATAAATGAACATCATAACGACCTGGAAATTGAAGCGGAGATCACAGATCAGAGCTTGAAAGAGCTGAAAATGGAGGCAGAGAGAGAAAAGAGAGTAATCGCGCCACCAAGCGCGAGCCTCTGCGTTCCGGCGAAAGGTTGAAAACGAAATTCTACTAACTTTAGATGAGGGAGGGTATTTCCGTAATTTAAATTGGAAAATAAAAAGGGACAAAAAGTTATGGCGTCGCCCGGGTTCGAACCGGAGACCTTCAGTGTGTTAGACTGACGTGATAACCAACTACACCACGACACCGTTTGTTGACTTAATATCTAATTTACAAATACCATAAATTTCAGATGTAAGTCGTGATTTCATTTTTTTTTTTAATAATTGAAATAATAAATAATATTTAAATTCATCATATGGATACTAGAGAGAGGAAAAAATAAATAAATTTATGCTTTTTAAAATTAAAATACCATTTTGATTTTTTTTTTCTCTTATAAATTTTAGGAACTAAATAGAACCAAAACTCAAGAACCTGAATCAAAATGGTATTTGAAGTTATTTGTTATCATATATTGTCTCTAATTATAAAAATAAATATATGAGACGAATTGATAAATTTGTAAATAGTCAAGTTAATTACATAGGGTTAAATGAAGTAGTATTTAAGTGACATCATGTATTACATAGTAATCAATTGATTATGAGTTCGAGTTTTTTTTTTTTTTCTAGTACAAAATGATGAGAGCCAAGTATCAATTTTTATGATCAAACTCATGATTATGGTGTCAAATTGGATTAACACCAAACAATGAAACTGATGGAACCATTAGGTCACCAACTCTTTCCGTGAATTTCAAATATTATTGAATTTTTAAAAGAAATCAATTGTATATGAAAAATATATGTATAAAAAATAGTAATAACTCACTATATAAATGTACATCTATAACTATGAAGTCATGAATCCAAATTTCATCTAAAAGTCCATTGTTTAAATGTAATATATGATCGAGAAATTTGAGCCACCCATTTTACCACCCATCCTAGGCCTGGATGCAAGAATGGATTTTACATGAAATTAAGAATATTGAAAAACAATACGTTTTGTTTCAATATAAAAAAAATTAGAGAAAAAAGAGAATTCAAACTTGTAACACGTTCAAAGTACAAAGTTTTTTTTTTTTTTTTTTTTTTTTTTTGAATGAAAGAGATTGGAATGCATTTAAATTCAACAAATACAATGTAAACCGTTAATAAATCTAACAACTAAAACATCAACTAAAACATCAGAGAGAAGTTACATGTACATTCTACACAAAATTTGACTTAAGTTGTTAGGCAGTCTTTTTTTTTCAAAAACAGGAAGAACTATGTTTATAAATCAGCCTTGGCTTTTTCCAATAATCAAAGCCATATTCACATAATTAATTGTGCCACAACTAATACATCCTAACTGCACCAAGGTTCCAGCAGTTCATGAACATGTAGTGGGAGAACATAAACTATTTATGGTTCAAAGAAGATTCAGCTATCTTAATCAACTATCATTCGAGCAATGGTGCTGCGCTCGACTGGATCGTCGCAGAATCTTCGGGATGATCATTATCATTAGATGAGTTTACACTGGGAAGAAAAACACCTGCCAGAGAACACAAGTTGAAGTTAGAACTTTTCTAAGATGGATATAATTTATACTTGACTTTCTTATGGTGGATGATTTGATTTGACCAGAGATGAAACCAAACATCAAATACTATGAAATGTTCCCAATAACTATTTGAATTGGTGCCAACCAAAGCACAACTCAACTGGCTAAGACATATCTCCTCTACCTCAAGATTAGAGTTTCAAACTCTTTCACTTCCCATGTTGAACTCCAAAAAGAGAATAGAAAAAAAAAAAGAACTACACAAAATGTAACCATCCTTTCTGCCAACACGAGCAATAGCTAAGCATCATCAGTGTACATCCAACGACCAAGAGGTCATGAGTTCGAGAATCCCCCACCCCCAATTAATTAGTCAGTCTTTTATTTTTCAAAAACAGGAAGAACTATTTATAAATCAGCCTTGGTTTTTTCCAATAATCAAAGCCATATTCACATAATTAATTGTGCTACAACTAATACATCCTAACTGCACCCCCAATTGTTGTAGGTCACGGGAGGAACCCATGGAAGAAGGTTCTACAAACTATTTTTTGTTTTTGAACTAAATTTTTTTTTTTTTTCTTTGTTTTAAGAGTCCGTTTATACTTCAGAAGGGTTGCACAGTTAAATATAATTTGAAATTCTTAAAAATCCACATTCAAGACTGCGGGAGGCACCCAGTTATATTTATGAAATATCTCCAGAAACAAGCTGCCTAGGCTTGTACCTCAAACATATCCAATACTATGAAACACTTGCCACAATAAAATAATATATGAAAACTATGAAACACTTGCCACAATAAAATAATATATGAAAAATAGAATCATAATATTTGAGACCGTGTTTGAAAACTATTTGGTTTTTTATTTTTGAAAATTAAGTTAAATATTACTTCCACTAATGAATTTTCTGTTTTGTTATCTAATTTTTATCTATGTTTTAAAAAACCAAGTCAAATTTTGAAACTAATCGTCAAATAACCATTGCTTTTTTTTGTTTTTTTTTAGAAATTGAAGCCTGTCGGTTTCTACATATGTTTTAAGAAACCAAGTCATGTTTTGAAAACTAAAAAACTAATTTTCAGATGTTTCTTTTTAAGAGAAGTGAAAACCATTGTAGAGATATTGGGAGAAAATAAACTTAGTTTTCAAAAATATATAGAGAGAGCTTCGGTTTTTTGTTTTTGAAACTCAAGCCAAATTTTGAAATATGACAGAAAGATGAAACTCGTAGAGAAATTTGAAGAAAATAAATTTAATTTTAAAAAACAACTTTATCAAACGAGGTCCAAATGATTATCAAATGGAGTCGTAGTTTTAAAAAGCTTGCTTTTTTGTATTTGGAATTGAGCTGAGAATTCAAATGATAAGAGGGGCCAAAAATTTACTATCTACCATCTACCACTGTGGGCTCAATGCAAACAGATTAAATTAATAAAGGAACTAAAAGCTTACCTGAAAACCATATTGCAGCCGTTGGAAACAACACAGCTGTAAGAATAAGAGAAGACACCCTCCAGTTGTTAACATGATCCTGCACAATCAAAAGAATGCTATTTGAGAATTCAATATATTATAAGAACTTGAGATATTTTCTATAAAAAATAAGCAAGATCACGGAACCTAATCTGCCAAACTAACTATTTATTCTTTAGTATGAGTTTTGGGTAACTTTTAATATTCTAGAAAAGGCAAATAGGGAAGTTCCTTGATAAAGTTTTGTGAGAGTGTTGTTGGGAGCCTTTTGGGGTATAAATAAGATAAGGAAGGGTTGAGAGAGGAGAGTTCTTATCTAGGAGGCTAACTCATAAGATTTGGAAGAGAGGATCTGGTGCTCTCAAATTCACCGTTATCCTTCATCGTTTCTGACTTGTTATTTATATTAATGTTTGTAATGAAGTGCTGGACCATGAATGTTTTATAAAATATACTGAAGTTTCAACCATTATTTCTATTCCATTTGTATTTGGCATTGTTCTATGAATTTCTTGGAGTGACAAGGATTTAGTTGTTTTTTCGCTAGTGCATACAGTTATACCACTTCAAAAAGGCCAAGGCAGGCAATTGCCAAAATTATTCCTGTGTCGGTCAGTTCTTCATGTTTAAGCAATCATGCTACCTGAAGAACTCCGACGAGAGGCGAGGATGGCACATCTCCAAAGATGTGGATTGAAACAGTAGACATAGCCATAGCTAATGGCCTCAGACTTGGCTTAACGGCTTCCAGAATAATATAATTTACAGGACCCTGAAAAACATTAAACAAAGGCCAAATTTAAGAAATACCCCTAGTTTGCTCAAAAGCGTAATACTACAGGGGCAAATAAGTCATATACTCAACCATAAGATTAAAGACATGATCAAAAAGGGAACTTCCACTTACCTCTGAACTGGAAAGTAAACGAAGGTAAAGAAAAACAAAATAAGGTGGCTCAGAAGGCAGAGAATTGTCATGTCCTCCTTTTCAATAGATTTTACATTTCACATAACTAATGGTGAAATATCCCAAGTTAATGCATTAGAGAGTTTGCTTACATGGCAGTCTCCTTCAAATTCTTTTTTAGTTATACTTTACATGACATAACTAAAGGTTTTTTTTTTTAGTTTATGCCAGTAAGCGTAGTAGGTGTAAACATTTGGATATAGTTTGAATTATGAGTGTTTTAATTTTGTTGAATCATAATAAATCATCAACCAACTAAAAATTTTGAGATTATATGTTAAGGTAAATTTAAATATATCAATCAAACACTAACTCTACCCATTGGCTAGGAAATTGGAAAATACCCAACAAATGAGAATCAATATTACTGTGAGAGAAACGACATAACATGGGTTTAAACACATGACCTCTTAGTCTAATATCATTTTGAATCATGTTAAATTATTAATCAACCCAAAAACTCAAACTTATAGGAGATTAGGGTAAATTTAATTATATCAATCAACAACTTTGTATTCATAGTTATTTCAAGATTTTGTGACCTTTATTTCTTGCTACAATATAAATCAAACTTTTCAACTTTGTAAAACTCAAAAATGTGTATCGTTCTCAAAAAAGAGTTTGCTTACAGGACAACTACAAAATCTGGGGTATTTAGAAATCAAAGCCACTTTTAATAACCACAAAGCAAGTAACAATTTTACTCTTGAACTACAGTCTCAATTTAAGTCCCATAGAAGGCTCTTTCCCAATTCAGATACTATTTCAATAAGTTACTGCAGAATATCATTAAAAGAAGCAAGTGCAGAAAAATGGTGAAGAGAAGTCAACCTAGAGAACATGGGGAAAAAAATCCATTACCTGAGTAGCAAAGATGAATAGTTCACCTACTGAAAACAGGGCTAGGTAGATATAGACACTCTTAAAGCAGAAGGCACTGAAGCAAAATATTGCCCCGATAAAGGTTGATACAGAGAGAAGCTGCAGCACAATTTATGTGAGATAATTAGATTATAAAGATTGACACCCATATTTCGTAGGTTGATTGCAGTTTAGATTTGAGAAATTCAAAATATCAGGATTCCCCAGACATTTCTCTGACTTGGTAAATCGGCAGTGTAAGTAGACACCATTACTAGCATGCCCCTCTAAGGAATCTTAAAATACATTTTTCTATATAAAACACAGCAATTAAATGGATGGTATATAAAATAGATCCAAAAAAGAATAGAAAAAAATCTTCCCCGTGCCACTACTATAGTAATAAAGCATTGATCAGTTCACTCTTAAACTTTCTGGGATAGCTTTGCACTCATGGGAAAAGATTGTAATGTGAACTAATGTGAAGTCGGTTAAAAATGTGTTAATTCATAATCATAATTCGCACAAAAGCTAACCTTGAAACCATTTGAGATGGTGTTGCTCATAAAATCTAGAACATAGCCTCCTCCAATTGTGCCAAATACTCCAGACACGACTGTTATTCCTCCAAAGATCAAGTCAGCATTGCTCTACAAAAGATCCCAACTTTATCTAAGCAAATTTGGCCAAGCGCAAATTTTCTTCCAGATATCTTGACTATCATCACATATAACAAAATGGTTGATCAAATCTCACCATATGATAGATGCTGTAACCAGCTTTCGGTCCCCAATATGAATAGGCGCCTAGGACAAAATTATATGCTATATACCCTGAAACAGAAACTCAAAGCTCTCAGAAAACAGGGGGAAACTGTAGCACAAACCCCTAATTGTTACATTGCAGTAAATGGAAATGGAAGGAAAGTAAATGAACAAAATACCTAAAATGTTAATAACATAAACCTTATTAACCAAGAGTTCTTTGATTTCGTTCACAAATTTTGCAAGCTGACTCCTCGAATTAGTAGCTAAACTGTTACCAATTAAGAACAAATGAAATCAATACATAGCTTAACGCTGGCAAAGCAGAAGTCCCATAGCTACATGACATACTACTACTATTAAAAAGAGGTTATGTCAGTACTTCCTGTCATTCAACACATTTGAATGATCGGAAGGAAAGGAATCCCATTTAGAAAATTTAGCCTAAGATACGACACTCCAGTGATTAATGATCATTTGGACTTATCATTGAATGCTTGCTTGCATCAAGTTCTATTAGAGTCAACAAGTTGGAGTAATCAATAATTTTAACAAACTCATTTAAAAAAAAGATGATAATTCTTTATAGGAAAATAAAAGAAAAACGAGTTTTGAGAAAATGATGAGACTCCAGAATATATATTTTTTTCATTTACTGATAACTTTTGCTTGGTTGTTGTTTGTTCTATAGTAAGTTGCTGAGTTGTCTTATTTTTTTTCCCTCTTTCTCCTGATTTAGACTCGCACTACATAATCAAAGGAAGACTAAAATTCTGAGAAGAAATTGTTGGGAGAATATTGCATTAAAATCACATTCAATTGAGAACTAAAGCTTCCCGCACAATCAAAATGAAATGTACAGCAGTGGAGGAATAGATAAGAAATCTATGTAATTCCAATATTTGATACAAAATCCTCCAGTTTTCAATCGGAAAACAAGTTAATACTAGTCATTTTTTTTAACATTGTAATTTTGTAGCCAATATATAAAAATAGGCTCTTCAATAGCTTTCATTATACTTCAATACTGGCTTTAGTTCAGAACTTTTTAGTTTCATTTGAGGCTCTGATTGTAAGCGTGGGACTTTGGAATGTAAACTAGCAATATCAAGGATAATTTCAGGGACACTTTTTTAGAAAGATACACCGAGCATCCTATCAATCTTCAGATTGCTCGATAGCGTGGAGTTCAATATCTCGAGCCGAGCCTTCTGTTTAGGCTTTAGTGGCATGGACTTGGTGACTGGTTAAGTACCTTTGTTTCTGTAACGAAATGATTGGAAAGCCTTTTTCCAATCTTTTGGTATTTACCTTTCGCTACTTTCAAAGAGACTTATGTGATAAAGCATTAGAATATATACTTCTATGCTAACAATAAAAAAGTAGAATATGTATATATATCCTTCTTTTATCATGAGTTGCATATAAGTTAAGACTTTGAATATCGATAAAGAAAGTCATAATCAACCACCCCTCCCTCCCAAGCAATGGCATTTGACTTCTAAGAATTATCAGAAACTCAAAGTTCATTAAAAGATAAGAATTAAGAATGTATATTCACTGCAAGAAGTATCATGGATGCACAAGGAGATTCGTGATGATCTGCAAACTGCAGTTACTCGATAAAAAAAAAAAAAATTCCTTAAGCCAAATAAGAGCCCCTTCGTGGGACACCAAGTAGATGAAGGTGCATATGTTTTTTTTATACCGGTGAGTGTCCGGGGCAGCTTATGTTCACCTCGACTATTCTTACGGGACATACCATCTGACCCTACAACATTTGAAAATCAAGAAAATTTGTAGGAAATTATTTCCTAAGTAGGTGGACACCATGAATGAACCCATAACCTCTTGAATCCCCAAGATCTTCTTTGACCACTAGGCTAACACCTAATGGTTTGATAACCATAACAAATTGTTTATGTTTTGATAACCAAAACAAATTGAAAGGAAAAAGATACCAGAGTCACCAAGTAGATGAAGGTGCATATGTTTTTTTTATACTGGTGAGTGTCCGGGGCAGCTTATGTTCACCTCGACTATTCTTACGGGACATACCATCTGACCCTACAACATTTGAAAATCAAGAAAATTTGTAGAAAATTATTTTCTAAGTAGGTAGCCACCATGGATGAATCTATAACCTCTTGGATCCCCAAGATCTTCTTTGACCACTGGGCTAACAGCTGATGGTTTGATAACCATAACAAATTGTTTATGTTTTGATAACCAAAAAAAATTGAAAGGAAAAGGATACCAGATGGTGAATTCTAGCAATCCCCTTACCCGGAAAATTTCGCTGAGTCTTCAGCCGGGGATAATGCACCACCGTTGCCATATGAAGCTTCTATCTCTGAGTTCATCAACGTGTAAGCCAAATTAAACAGGAAAGTAAATATTTTCAATTTTACCAATTAATACGTGATACTTAATTAGATCAAGAATCAAAAGTTCAGCAAAAAAATCATCAAATAGCCTCAATAATCAAGTAGTTTCTAAAATAGATATGTGCCTATTATGAAGCAACAAGCACGGCCTGATAACAGCGTCCTCTATGAAAACATACAAAAACTAAAGATCTGCAAAACATCATTCAAAACTTCATCTTTGGAAATTATTGTAAAGCTTCAAGAGAAGACATATGTTTTCATAGAGGACGCTGTTATCAGGCCGTGCTTAAATGTACCCTTATAGAGTCAAAGACTCGTGTTTTGGTATGATGTTTTGGCTGGAGACCAACTGCTTAAATGTACCCTTCTGAGAATTCTTCACCTTTCACTATCAATAGGCGGAAGGCGATTGAAATATCAATCTTAGCTGGTAAGTCTGAAAAGAAGCGGTAAGGAGTTTAATAAAGAGGTCTAAAAGACAAAATCGTTTGAGGACAAAGAAAGCAGACACCATGCAACATTTGAGTGCAAGTCCCATCTCCACACTCACAAAGGCAGTTGGAATCATAAAACTCCAAAGAAAGTGAAGGTCTTCCCATGGTTGCAACTAATAAGTGGATCAACACGGAAAATTGATACAAACAAGATTCCAAATATGGCTCTCCATCCAAATTGGCTCTTTTTTAAACAAAATGAAGAAACTCAGGACCATATTTTCTTTTGCAGCAAGTTTTTGTCCTCTTGTTGGCAACCATGTTTCTGTTGTTTTCTGGTGCAGTGGACTTTGAACAATAATATCAAGATTTCATGGAAACTATTATGGGGTTCACATGCAGGAGAACACCCAATTGAATTTGCCAAGAGTCAAGACTTTATTCTGACACTTGTGGTTAGAAAGGAATTGCAGAAATGGAAGTTGTGTGCTTGGCAATGGACCTTGCTGCACTCTGTACAACTTACAAGTTCTCTCTTTCATATTTTTCATGTGGATCAACGGGAAGCTCTAAAATCTTACAAATAGCTTAATAGAGTCCTCAAACAGAGTACCTTGATCTTCCAAGGCAACCAAATCCACGGATCTCAGCTCTCCATATGACCCAGAAGAAGAAAATCCTGTACTTAAAGTTATTTAGAAACCATTAGGTTGCTTTTTAAGAACAAAAAAATTAAGTTGCTCGAACAAAAAAAAAATTGAGTTGCTTGAAGACCACAATCCCGGGCATACCTTTCAGTTGCAAAGGCTTTATAACAAACCCCAGAACAGCAAATGGAAGCATCAAAATGGCCTCTCCAATAAATGCAATTCGCCAATTATAATTACCCCCAACCTATAATTATTGAAGAATATGATAAGTGTGTTGAAATAAAAACCATGGACGTACACTTAATGAGAGAAAAACAGCCAAAGGATTAAATTTTTGTATTCATTCAATAAATTCAAAAAGTTCATAAGGGAAAAAAATTACCAATCCACCAAAGATATAGCCAATTGCATACCCACTAGGTATACACATGTAAAATATTCCAAGCCAAGCTGCTTTCTGGAAGGAAAAAAAAACCCAAAAATATTAACAAACAAAACATGTAGTTAATTATTTCCTGCAAGACATATTTACTAGAAGAAAAATGGTAAATGTTGACTCCACAAGGAACAAAGGTGGAGCAGATACAGATCAAATGTACAAACAAAAGAGAAGGAGAAGAAAGTAAAAATAGCTATCAATTAGAAAAAGCACTAACATATATCTGATAGAGTACCAAGGGTAGGATGTGAATATTAGTATAATATATGTAAGGGTAGAATAGTAATGAGTACTTTAAGGGTTTAGTATAAATAGAGTAGTTAGGATTCTTTGTGAGGTATGAATATTTTGGCATTGTCTTGTATGACATAGCCCTCTCGAAAGGGTATTGGGAGAGACTTAGCCCTGAGCTAAGGGTATGGTATTGTAACCTTTATTTCTTAATATATTCATCTTGTGACTTTAATGTTCTATTGTGTATTGTTAAGATTATTGGTGTCTTAACAATATCCGCTGGCATTTTTTTAAATTTTATATTTCAGTATTGAGCTCCAAAATTAAAAGATACTTAATGCCACTGATGTCCAGTGGAACAGAAGAAAAGTATACCCAATGATCCATTATTATAAAACTTGAAAAATCCTATTCTTGTGCAATAAACATGAAAGTAGTACTCCACTGGAGTCATGTATCAAATAATAAACGACGTCAGTATAGCCAATAGAAGTAGTACTCCACAGGAGTCATGTATCAAATAGTAACCAGTTGGTTACGGGTTTGAATCTCAAATGTTGTTGGATTCAAAAAAACATGACTTCAGTATACAAATTATAATAATTTGAATATCAAATTGGAAGCATTAACTGGCACAACCAGACAAATGCAACTCCTCGTACAGAAAAGAAATGTAACCTGTGAAGCAGGTGCATTGTCATCGATAAATGGTGCGGCAAGACTTACAAATGATGCTTCACCAACACCAACCAACCTAAAGCAAGTAACGGAGAGCTAATATTCAATTAAAATAGCTCAAATCAAACAAAGTTTTTACAATATTAAACTCAGTGGCCAATCTGCAAAATTTGAAAATAAAATATAGAAAACAAACGTATAGGGAAGGAGGAATGGAAAAGAATTACTCACATGCGGCATATTGAGATGGACCAGAAATTAAACGAAGCAGCACAACCAATAACCGCAAAAGTCCAAACTGATAATCCAACCCCAATGAGCCTAAATGGGTTAACACTGCAAACAAGATAATAATACAATAAAAATGAAGAAGAAGATAAGAAAGTGCACATGCATGCAATCAACATCTCCATTACCACAAAGACACTGACATAGTGGTGATGGTACAAATTTTATCACATTTAAATACTTCAGTTCACTTTAACCTCAGAAATAACCTCCTATGAAAATTAACTGGTGGTCTTTCCTTCGTAATGGGTTTGATTGGTGTGGTCTCCATAAGAGAGATGCAGAGAACTTGGATCATATACTATGGATCATGTCAGTTTGCCTGGTCTACTTGAAACAGCTATTTCCAGTTGTTCGATGGTTTTCTGGTAGGAACATGGATTGTCATTTTATAGTGAAAGAGGTTCTTTGGCATTCACCTTTTCATGACAATGATTAGATCTTATGCAGACTAGCTTTTTCTCAGTCCTGTGGGGGCTTTGAAGTTTGGAACAAGAGGCATAATAGAATTTTTTGGGATTGTGAGAGAAGGGATGAGTGGTTGCTTTGCTTGTCAGGCTGAATGCCTCCACTTGGCCATCGATTTCCAAGGATTTTTTAAATTATCCGCTAGGTTTTATTAATTTGGGCTGAATGTCTTTTTTGAATTGTTAGTTGTTTGGCCTCTCTGATGGAGTCTTTTTTTTTAGTATCGATGAAAGCTCCATTTCTTATTAATAAATAAAGTTCAAACAATATATTCTCTGTTTCTAAACAAAATGCTTGCTATAAACCTTCAAATTCCCTATTCATATAAAAAATGAAGCAACATATACAAATATCTGAAAAACTAAGAGTGTATAACATACAATGACTTACCGTTCTGATAGTGTTGCAAATATTGGACAAGCAACCAGAAGTCCAACCATGAAACTTGAAGAAAGAAACCCATCCTCAAAATTGCTCAAGCTAAACTCACCTCTATAAATAATTTGGCCCAAAAGAAGTCAGGTGAAAGAAATAGCTTACACCAACAAACATACTTTTTTTTTTTTTTATAACACACCAACAATCATATTAACATAAGGGAATTTTATGCCAACGGCATTTAACATAAAATCATGTCAAAACAAGCAACGAATACAGCAAATATGACATGAAACAATAAACATCTCAAAAAATATATATTAATGGGTAAGCCGTTCGAGAGAAGGAAAATAAAACTAAAATAAAACTTTCTCTCACTTAGTGCTCTAAAACAACAAAACCCCAACACCGATTCGTTCCATCCTCTGCTAGTGTCGTGACTTTGGTGCCACTCCCACTTGTTGCTCGACAACCTTCCCTTTCCTTTCCAGTTATCATCCTTCTCCAGCGTTGCCTTCCCTAGAACCATTGGCGTCGATTCTCCATCAACAACGTTCTCATCTCTAACTTCCCCTATTCTCCGCTCTCTCCTCATCTCGTCGCACTTTTTCCTCTTCCTCCACCTGCATCACGCTACCGATGCCGGAAAAGAGGAACATTTCTCTCCCGATGTCAACCTCTATGGGCTCCAACGAAGACGTAATATCGCTCCCCCCCCCCACACACACACAAGCTCTAACCCTAATCCCATCAAAGAACCATCATCCGTTCCCTCTCTATTGTCACCTCCCTCTGCATGATTAATTTGGCGTCGTTCTTCCACAAGACGCAATGCTTCTTCTTCTCCACCAACCATCGACGCACCATTTCTCTCTGCCTCCCACACACCATTGCATCTTCCTCCATCGATGTTATTGACAAGCATTATTTCTTCCTTCATCCGACAATTAACTGAAAATTCTTCTCGATGACCATTGGGATTCTTCTGCCTTCACCACACATTTCTCGAGAAATTTCCTCGACAGCCATTTGGAGGGATTTACTTGTTTCTTATGACAATCATTCTAAGGATATGTAGATCGGGACAACATACACGTGTTTTACTAATTTGGAAAACAAATTGCATAGTAAGAGTAATATCACAATTGAGAATAATATATAACAGAAAACTTAGTTTTTCTCTTAGAAAAACAATTACACATGAACTTTGTGCATACCTAATAGCCCAAAATAAGTGTTCAATTCTTTTTTCTTTTTTCTTTCTTTTTTTTTTTTGGAAAAGAGTGTTCACCTTTTTTTTAATCCAAGTAGGGTAGATTAATGGATTATAACTCTTTTTGATTAAAAGTTCTTATCTACAACATTTTCAGAATACCTTGTTTTATTCTTTTTATATTCTAACCATTTAAACAGAGAAAATTGTCGAGGTGAATATCCAGCCTCATTTGTTTTGAAAGGCTTCAATAACGTACTGTATCCCGGTACCAGATGTGCATGTACCACCCGATGTGCAAGTTCCTTGACTTCCATTCACACCATTGCTAGCTATTGCTCCCCGATCCATGTAATTTAATAAGTTAATTACACAAAATATAGCAAGAAGCCTGTAGAGATCAAGAAAGAAAGAAAATGCTCAAGTTATCAATTCACAATACATGACACTCAACTAAAAGTAAAACTGCCTACAACAACGATAAATATAAAAAGCCAGCACCCTGATTAAAATTCAATGAACTGATTACTGATCCACAAAAAAGCTGCAAAAAGTACTGAAAACTTTAAAAATTAGTAGCATGGCAAACTTCACTTAAAAGTTGAAGAAAAAAAACATCATTGAATCCTTTGGTCTGGAGTCTAGACTGTATTGTTTAGCCACTTCAGCTTCAAAGAGGCATAAAGATATCATAATACTAACAATGGTACTTAATACAAGCCCACGTCATCATAAAAAGTACATCCCCAGGTTTCAAAAAATTCTGAATAAGTTATAATAAAAATCCATTGTTCTTGTGACCAATACGTAAAGTTCCAGCCCTTTTGACAACTATTACCTAAACCCGTACCTCCTATTAGCCCCAAATAAATAGATAGCATTGCTAAATAATCATAGTTCTAAAAGTAGGAATTAAAAAACAAGAGCCAAGACTCCAGTAAAAGAAATAAAAATATAGTGATTAATGATTTTGTTAGAAGGTATGATGAATAATCTTATTCGTCCGTGAGTCAGTGAAAAACTATTTGAGTCATTTCCAAGATTACACCAATAGGCAATATGTAACGCTTATTCGAGGTGCACCATACAAAACAAAACGGAATTGTTTCAGTTTTTATTTTGTAAGAATCTGAAAGTCGTTAAAAAAAGCATGCCCAAAATGAAAAGGCATACTCCCAACAAAGTTACAAAAAGGCACTGCAATTGGGTAAAATAAAAAGATAAGAGGGGAAAAATGACTGGAGAGAGTATGCCAATTCATCCCTGGGAATCTAGTTAAAGCCATACATTCCTTTATGTTCCTATTCTTGTCCTTAAAAATCTTCAATTTCTCTTCACTCATTCTTCCCACAAAAGCGCTTTGATGCCATTTCCCTATTCTAGCCTTGTCCTTGAACTTATGACCAGAGATGACAGATGAGTTGAAAAACAGCCTATTTGCAATCCTTCAGGAAGCACCATTGCGAACAAAAGAAATCCAGTAATCTAATTCAAAGCCAGAGCGATGGACTGACATGACAAACACTACAATATGCGACTTACAACATTACCATCCCACCAATTGACTTGCAGGTGACACTTGTTTACTAGCAACGACCAATCACAGGATTTCCAAAATTATTTCCCATTAAAGTGCTATTCTTCTCATTTTTCACACTGTTAGCTCTTTATTATTCCCTTCTATTAGATCGTATGAGGTTCCATCTTTAAACTAATTGGCAATGAATGAAGTAGCCCATCTTTGATGATTGGGAATCTGAGCTTCACTCATCTATACTCATAAAACAACAAAGGATTTTAAATTAAGCTCACTCGTGGGTCTCGAACTTGAAACCACCAATGGAGCATACCTTGGAGGCCCCAAGTCTCAACCAACGAGACAGCCTCTTAGGGACCCTCAAGATGATGTCTCTTTTGGGTTTACCATTCTTGATCGGAACTCAATTTCATTTTTATTGGACCGAATACCTATTTGGGTTTAATAAGCTCTGATACTATATCTATGGTCTCAAAATCAATTGGCAACGAGTAGAGTAATCCATCTAACTTATAAATGTTAGGAGTTCTACTCGCCTTTCTAATGTGATAACAACTACATCTCGATAAATTAATACTAATCATTCCTATTTCAAGACATAGAAAAGTCAACTATATACACAAATATCAATTTCTCTCCCGCAATCCATTGCTTCTTCCACAAAGAAACAATCAAGCACCGTACCGTAAACATTCACAGACAAAATATCGAAAGTAACTTACTCAAATTCCAAAAAAACACTAACAGAAAGCATAAATCTGGGAGAATCAATCTTTTCCCAGAATTGAGTAAGCTCAATTTAAAAGTCAACTTGATAGAACGTGAAATTTTGACTTCCTCCATTTCAATTGTATTTTCTCGCAAACAAAACAACTAATTGAATCTCAAATCATAAGAAAAATCGAATAGAAACGTACCTCTTGGGCGTGAACCAAGAAGGAGTCTGATCAGTAGCTGAAGCGCCCGCCATGTCCGTTTCCGCAATGAGATCAAATTTTGTTCGGTGAATGAATTAGATCATTCTTCACGGCTTCGCGCTTTAAGCCTGGCTAGATTTCGAAAATCGTAATTATATTATTTAAATAGTTGGCACTTATCTCACCGGAAAAAAAAAAAAAAAAAAAAAAAAAACAGCAACAACAACAAACAAACAAAAAAAATTTAGGTTGAAATATCATTTTCATGGTCGAGTTTGAGATTTGTTCTATTTTTATCCCTAAATTTTTAAATGTCCAATTTTAGTCCCTTGATTTTGCTGTTTGTCCAATTTTGGTCTCTCAACTTTCAAATGTTCAAGTTCAAATTTGGTCCCTCCATTTATTGTTTGTCCAATTTTAGTCCATCGACTTTGTTGTTAGTTCAATTTTGGTCTCTAGACTATTAAGAAAGTTTTAAAAAATGGTCTTTTTAACCAAATGAATTTTTTCTCTCCCAAATTATTTTCTCTCTCTTCCATCTTTTATCATTTCTCTCCCTAGAAGTTTTACCTCTCTCAAATCTACCTCTCTTCGCCTCTTTTTTTTTCTTTTCTTTTTCTACTTAATTCCATGGTAGACTAAATTTTGAAAATTAAAGTGACAAATCAAAGTAGGAAAATGATTATTTAAGAGTAAGAGAAAAATTCATTTCACTGTAAGGACCATTTTTTAACTGCTTGATAGTCTACAGACTAAATTTTGACATTTGAAAGTTGAGGGACTAAAATTGGACAAATAGCAAAGTCGATGGGCTAAAATTTGACAAACAACAAAGTCGAGTGACTAAATTTGACATTTGAAAGTCAAATGACCAAAATGGAACAAACTCCAAAATCGATGGACCAAAATAGTATTTTAATCAATCTTTTTACCACTAAGACTACCTAGGGGGTGATTGGATTTTGGAGTTCAGGGGAGTAAAAAAGGATAGGAAGTAGAGTGATTTGGAGAGATGAAATACTTGTTTGGAAATAGTGTTATAAGGAGAGAGAATATGAGATATTGATCTAAGTGGATGTGATATTTATTTTATATATATTTGATATAATTAAATAGTATGTTTGATGTGATGTTAAAGTTGAAAAAATAAAAAGAATTAAAAATTAGATACAATTTAATATGATTAAATTAGATGTTTGATAATGAGTTTATGAGGAATTGAGAGGAGTTGGAAGAGGTCGTGATGTACTAAAAATAAACACAGAGTTGACAATTCTTCCTCTTCTCTCATCTCCTATCCTTCCTCAATCTCTAAATCCAACCACCTCCTAAGGTTAGATATTAAGTTGGGTTATAAATTCTTTTGGGTTGGGTTATACTGTTATAATTTTCGTAGTATTTGATCGATGGTTAGGTAACATAAATTTTGAGTTTTTTTTTTTTATAATACAACAATTTTGAGGCGGGGATTCAAACTCATGACCTTTTGGTCATTGGATGTACACTCATATTATTCTTGTTGGCAATTTTGAGTTCCTATTTAGTCCTTCACATTATTGTATTTATAATCTAGTTTTCATTTAATTAAAACGTTTCAAAATGTTGCATTTTGACCTTTTAGTATTGAGTTTGTTTTCGATTTAGTTCCTTTAATTTAAAATGATATATCTATATTATTTAGTATGTTTAATCATTTGTTCTAATTTTCATTGATTAATTTAAAATATTATGATTTATTATTCTTAATTTATTCTTAATTTATTTTAACTATGATGGAAAAATAGTGAATTTTTTTAAGGTAAATGTGTAAAATCATGAAAATATAGTGATTAAACCGAAACTGAAATCAAAACTTAAGAATAAAACCACAATATTGAAAAGAAAAAAAAATGAAACGTTTAAATTATAAAAAGAAAAAAATTATTGAACTTTTAAAATATTAAAAAAATATTCATAAAACTTATTAATTTCAATAACATAAAACTTTGCACAAACATAAGTTCACGGTTCATAGAGAAATTAATTATGGAATACCTTTCAAAATGCATAATTCCAACAACCAAAATGTAGTTGATTAAAAAAAAAAACCAAAATGTAGTTATATATAGTGTTGTTTTCTCCAAAAACACTATAAATAAACTCCCGATCTTGAATGCTGAAGAGGATAATTTTTTGACAATTAATGTTTGGAGCAATATTTATTTAACGAGTTCAGAGTCAAATTTGATTTTTCTCCTAAATTTTGAATTTAGTCTTGTCATTAACTTAATAATAATAATAATAATAGTAACGAAGTGTGCACATGCAAAATAGTTTAGAGGAGAAATTATTTTTTGGTTTTTAGCTTGGAATTTATTTTCAGTTTAGTCGTATGTTAAAAAAACGAACGCATT
>JBBMKA010000022.1:16570892-16582374 GCA_037833695.1 Sechiopsis laciniata
GTTCACGGTTCATAGAGAAATTAATTATGGAATACCTTTCAAAATGCATAATTCCAACAACCAAAATGTAGTTGATTCAAAAAAAAAAAAACCAAAATGTAGTTATATATAGTGTTGTTTTCTCCAAAAACACTATAAATAAACTCCCCATCTTGAATGCTGAAGAGGATAATATGTTTGGAGCAATATTTTATTTAACGAGTTCAGAGTCAAAATTTGATTTTTCTCCTAAATTTTGAATTTAGTATTGTCATTAACTTAATAATAATAATAATAACAACGAAGTGTGCACATGCAAAATAGTTCAGAGGAGAAATTATTTTTTGGTTTTTAGCTTGGAATTTATTTTCAGTTTAGTCGTATGTTAAAAAAACGAACGCATTTATTTTTTACAATGTTCATCTTCAAATTCTACACGAAAGATAATAATTCTTTCAAATAAATGAAACCAAAATATTAATTTTCAAAATCGAACTATGAGTATAGTGTTGGAGTCGATTACCACCAAATAATGAAATTAACTTGCCCACTAACTCTTTCAATTTCAATAATAATATTTAATTTTTAAATATATAGATCAAACTGAAACTAAATCTCAAACTTAAGAATTAACATTAAAATTGTTAAGTTTACAATATATTTGAGCCCGCATATCATAAACATTATTATTTATATAGAAAAGAGAAAAACTATCACGGTTAATATATATTCATAGATGTCATAAATAAACTAGTTAAGTTTTTAGTTGTACAAAAAAAATTGCACAAAATTAATTTTGAAGTAAATAAGTAGTTTTCATAGATAAAATTTTGATGGTCAAGCACTATTAACTTTGACATTATAAGGTGACTCAAGGATTAAAAAAAATTGAAAAATTAAGAGGTAAAAAATTTAATGCATATAATCAATTATCTATAAATTTTCTTAACATTTAAATACTATAAATATATCTCGTAACATTATTCCAGTCCGTCACAAATATTAAAATAAAACATTTAACTTTCATTCGAGTCTACAATACAAAATTCATATGCACTCCGTGCAATAATATATTCTACGAATTATATATATGTATGTACACCATGTTAGCCCGTATCTACATGGGCTTTAATATATAGTCAATGATGGTGAGTAGTGCTCCATTAGTTGCAATATTCTTTTGGACAAAGTATAATTATTTCGTGATAACTTCATATTCTTATTTATCTTTCGACAGCAATTTAAGTAATGTCTTGACGTCATTTAAATTGTGAAGTCCACATATGTAATTTAATAAGAATTACATCTTATTATTCTATAAAAAGATAAAATTAAAGTGTGGCTGTCATTGAGCCACATATGTAGACTTCACAATTTAGATAATATCAAAGTAGCACCTAAGTTGCTCTCTTATCTTCCATGATTTATTTTGTTCTAAGTGGCAATGTTTCTAATTTTGTACCAATGTGTATGTAAAGTCTCTTACGAGTGAAAAAAGTGAGAGTTTATCAAGTAAATTATACCAATTTTAAAAAAAAAGAGGTTGTTTCTCTCTCTAAAACTTTGGAGAGATGCTTCCTCTTTGCACTATGAAAAGATCTCGTCGGAGACCTACTAGTGAGTATTTTAGGACACCATCGTTTGTGTTTTTTAGTTTCACCATGTCTTCTTTTGAGAGTTGAAAATGAGATGTTCGTGGGCTCTCTAGTGAGATTAGTTGAAGGAGCTCAGGTGGAACTTTTCGGGGTGATTTGAAGAGCGAGGACTGAACTTTTAGGGAGGCATGCGAAGGACAGAGATGGGTTGGATTCGAAGACGCTCTTGTCGTTATGTTTGGTGTTGTTTGTCTCGTTGAAGGTGAAAAGCTCGATTTCCTTTTTTTTTTTTGTTGATATTTGTGAATGTCCGAACCAGTTTACATACACAACGACTAATGTTACGAAACATGCTGTATGAACCTACAACATTTGGGTACGAAGAAGACCCGTAGGAAATTAATTCCTATGTAGGTAACCACCATGGATTGAACTCGTCATCTTAAGCACTCTAAGACCCTCTTTGACCACTAAGCCACTCCATGATAGTTTAAAAACTCGATTTCCCCTATGGACAATAAAATGAAGAATCATAAAGATGATAGAGTGAACCTGAAAAAGGGTAAAGGATTAGGCTGGGAAAGAATGTCATTCGAGGGGGGATTGAAAGAAATGGTCATTTGATCGTGGTATTGAACTAGATTATATCAAACAATGAAACCAACACGCCACCAACCATTTCGATAAAGAAAAAAAATGTAGAAGTTAAGATAGCCACATGTGTTGAACTGGATTACAACTAACCAATTAAACCACTAAGTCACTAATTATTTCGATACCGAATTATCACCAAACAATTTGAATATAAAAAATAATTGAGTGTAAACATATTTTAAGGATTGAACCATGACCCTAATGTTGAACTGAATTATCACCAAACAATAAAACCAACTAATCACCAACTTTTTGATTAAAAAAAAATCAACAACAAAAAATTTATTTGGGAACTAATTTTAAGTTTGATGAGAAATCCAAAAACATGTACTATTTTAGCCAATTATATATCAGTTTGAAACGCACATTACCAATGTTTATTATTGGTCTAGGAGAGGAAAATGTGGATATAAGTACTTCTTAAAATTGTTTCATTAATTATTTTGAATAATGAGCATTCCAATATTTTTTATTTTTTTATTTTGGGAATTCCAATACTTTTCTACTAAACCACCACAAATTTGTAATTCATTAATTTAATGCATGTCTTGTCAACAACTTTAATTGGGGAAATTTAGGTCAAGAGGAAGCGAATGATTATCTGAAAATGACGAGAGAAATATGAAAATAATGATTAGCAAAGGAGTGATTATCTATGTTCCAAAGGTAAAAAATGAATACCCATACAAATGAGTGATTATAAGAGAATGAAAATGCCATTTGAGTTACATTAGATTTGAAACGGACAAAAATGTCTCCAACAGGTGGTATGATGGTTGAAGGTTTGGATTTTGAAAGTGCGCTCCTTTCAAGTTACTTGTTCAAAATTTACGAGTAATATTAATTTGTTGACATCTCTCGTGTCTACATTCCTTTGGTGTCTCCAGAGACGGACGTGGTTACTCGAGTATAGTATAGTGAAGCAAACTTCGATTCTCAATTTCAAAAAAAAATTGAAAGTTTTTGCATCCATAATCACAATACTATATTATAAATATTCATTAATACTATCAATACTTATTAATACATCATTAATATAGTATTATTTATTAATATTAATAACTATATTTATTATTTTTTTTTTTTTTTAAAGTGACTATTTATATAAATTTGATTAGTCTAGTAAGTTTTTCATTTTTTGTAGTTCAACAACAATTAGAAAAGGAGGATTCAAACGCTAACTTCTTGACCATTAATTATACATTGATATTACTGAGATACTATTCTTATTGGCTACAATAATAACAAAAGTATTTAACATTTTGTAACTTACCATGGTTTAATATAGCATGAAACATCAATTGTTGAGATGTTCACCATTATTATTATTATTTTCGTGTGTACCTATGCTATCTTATAGACACTTTGACTTTTTTCTTTCTAAATAAATGGTCACTTATTTCTTCCATTTTCAAAGCCTTCTTTTACACTAGGCCACTCAAAATTTACCATGACAAATCAAACATACTATATATTAATCACATATTAAACTAGTCAACTCTTAATTTTCAAGTTCCCTTTTAACAAATATGTCCCCGTTACTATAAGTATACGAAAAGTTTATGTAAAAGTCCACGACTCCAAATTATGATTACTCACTTTTCAAAAAAAATAATAAAAAATATTATGATTACTCGGTAGATTATGTATTAACCAATTAAACATACTTTACATTTCAATCCCCCATCAGAAATGTTTTTTAATAAAAAAATAAACAAAAATCTAGGTGGTATTTTGTTTGACATATTTAGGTTAAGGAGTTATATGGATGAGTTAAAATTTGAGAGTCAGTGAACTTGTTTCAATATAGTTTTTAGATAGAAGAACTAGAGTTAAAACCTTGTTTGAATATAGATTTAAAATGATTAGTTATTTTTAGTAGTTAAAAAAAATGATTAAAAATAAATAGTTAAAAATAAATTATTTTGATTGATTTAAAAGAAATGATTAAAAATGATTGATTAGTTATAAATAAATTATTAAAAATAAATAGTTAACAATGCGAATTATTTTTAAAAGTAAAAATGAAGAAAAATTAATAAGAACTAATTTAGATGTAAATTTTCGAACAGTAATTAATAAATCCTAAAACTAAATCTTTATCTAAATATGTCAAACAAAGTGCGCTATGGTTTCCTCTTAATCGAGATACCGATGAGATAAAAATAAAACCAGTAAACAATAAGGG
This sequence comes from Sechiopsis laciniata, assembly GCA_037833695.1. Taxonomy (NCBI): domain Eukaryota; kingdom Viridiplantae; phylum Streptophyta; class Magnoliopsida; order Cucurbitales; family Cucurbitaceae; genus Sechiopsis; species Sechiopsis laciniata. The sequence continues at coordinate 16,575,309 of JBBMKA010000022.1, forward strand.
AAATATTTGAAAAATAAAACCAGAAATACATTCTACCAACTTTGAGAAGTTGAAAACATAATTCTGATAACACTTACATGAAATTCGGAAATTAACGATCCAAATGCAAAATTTCCTCCAAGAACGCATCCAATTACGTTTACGACAATCCAATTGTTTTCTTCAACGAAGAAATCAACGACGGAGGAGAAGAAATCTCAGGCAAATCTTCTCCATCAACATATTCTTCCACCATCTCCTTCACAGATCTGGACGACAATGGCTGAAAACCGAATCCCCACTCAGAAACAAACTCTTCAACCAGTAACAATTTCGCCTCTTCATCCATCTTCTTCCAACTTCTCTTCGTCTCCTCCGATTTCAGCCCTAGAAATCCGCAGAGCTCCGTGAACAAAAACTCTCTGCTCTTCTTCATCGCAGCCTCTCTCTGAACCAAATTGGCGTCGATTTTCGCCACTTCCGTTGCGAGATCGGAGGCCAGATCCGCGTCGCTGAGTTTCTTTCTGCTGTAGGTGATTTGGCGCGGCGGTCGGTTGCCAGAAAAAGCCAGCGGCGGCGGCGGCGGAGATTGGAATCGGAAGTTGTGGATCTCGCTGTGGACGAGAGGAAGATGAAGATTGATTGCGAAGACCATTTGAAGAGATTTGTCGTTGTGGATGCTTCGATTGAATGATTTCGTTGCAGGAAACGAGCGACGAGAATTGGGTTTTGGAAATTATCTCTTCCATTTTCTAAATTTTTATGTTTTTCTTTTAATACTTTTCTTTTTATTTGTAAAATATCATTTCCCTAGCTTAAACAAAATAAATTTTATATATATTTAAACTACGCTTAAAAAAGATGTTTTTCTAGTTAATCAATTCAAAAAAATATATTTTGTTTTGTTTTTTGTTTTTGTTTTTTAAAATTAAGTCTATAATCTTATTAGAAACCCTAAACCCTAAATATATCTATATATATATATGTATGTATGTATTAAATTAAGACATGTTTTTTAAACTTAAAAATATAATTTTTTTAGTAATTTAGATAGGAATTGAAATAGAATAATATAAAATGAAACTCAAATCTATAAACTAATTACAAATATAATTATTTTAAAAAATATTTAATAAATATAGTCATTGAATATTACTAGTATTATCATATACTTTCTTATAATACATATGACTATATTGATGATTATTTATAATACCGTATTAAAATATATTAATAATTATAGATGAAAATACTTTAAGAGATTACGTAACTTTATGATTTAAAGATATAAATCGATGGTACTGATCTATTATTCTTGTTGGCAAAATTAAATTGAATGTAATTCTCAACATTTAACTAAGAAAAATGTGAGTGAAAAAAATCATATTGAAAAAGAAACCGATAGAAAGAAAAGTAAGGGGTATTTAAAACAAATAGGATGAGAATGATAATTATTCTTTTAAGGGCACTAAGAATAATTTTCCTCACACCCAGATTTCCCAATAAGCCACTTTTTATTATTCTCTTATATTAATATTCTATACATAACTATTTCTCATGATCTTTGTACTAACTTTTCACTTTTGTTCACAGTGTTATTATTGTGATAGCTATTATCTTCGGCTTTCGATACATATAAAAATTTTCTTCATAATCACTTCATTTCTTATCAACACAAATAATCATTATCAACCTAGTCGTTGAGATGCAAATAACGGCTTACTAAGATGAAGTCCATGGACGAAACAAACGAAAGTGGACATGTAACGTTTAATTTTTATCTCAATATTGCAGCTTAGGGATGCTTTAATAGTGTCCCAAGTATTAAGGGATCAAAGCTCCGACTCGTGGTCATACAAAAAAATTTAATTAAGAAGAATATATAAATAATGAATTGTGATCCTATAATTTTTTTTATACATCTGTTATGCTTAAGTAGTTTTTTATTTTTAAAATAGCTCTGTTTAAAGTTTAGTCTTAATGATTTCAAAGACCATAATTTAGTGGTTTGAAGTAATATATAATTTAATCGTTTGATAAAACCTAAAAAATAATCATTTCGTTTATAATCATTAGTGAATAAAGTGCTTGAAACTTAGTTATTCACTTGTCACTATTTAAATTATGAGTTAAATGACTAGTATAACAAAAAAAAAAAAAATCATATCATTTATAATGAGTTTGAAAGTATTTAACTTACGCCAACGATTACGTACGATAAGATTATATTTTAGGTTTTATAAAACCACAGGGACTATATTTTAATATATTTAAACTATACTGATTAAATTATAACTTTATTAAAATAACAGAAACTAAATTATAAATTTTTCTAAATCATAGGAACAAAACTCTAGTTTTTTAAACTAGTAATACTAAACTCTAACTTTCTTCAAATAGTCTAAATTTATATGCTACCCAATAAATAAATATAGAACAAGTTTTTCAAGATCACTAAAACATGGTAATTGTTTTGATAGAAATAAAATACGGTAATTAATAGATGAGTAGTAGAGATGTCCACATGTCCCCGTGCCCGCCACCAAAATTATTTCACATCCATGTGAAATTCACAATTTTTTTTGCGGGGACGGGATCAAATTCCTTGCTGGAAAATTTTAACATTTTATTTATTTATTTTTTCTTCTAATCTTAATTTTTCTAATTATTTTTCAATTAACATTAATTTTCAATTAGATAACTAACTAAAACTTCTAAAAAAAAAAACTAACTAGAAAGAAAATATACATTTAAATAAATATTTTTACAAATATAGGTAAAGATTTAATTGATAAAAAAAAAACATAAAAAAATTTAAAAAATAAAATAAAAAATAAAATGTAATCGAAGTGGAGATTGAAAAAACGTAGATGAGAATACATTCCCGTCCCCGTTTAACTTGTGGAGAATTTTTTCATCTTTGTTCACTGTGGAGATTTATTGCTTCGGGTTCACACATGTCTCCGTGCCAGCCACCAAAATTATTCCATGTCCATGTGAAATTAACTTTTTTTTTTTTGGTGGGATCAAATTCCACGTGTAAAATTTTTCACATTTTTATTTAATTTTTTCTTCTTCTAATCTTAATTTTTCTAATTAGTTTTTAATAATAGTTTTAGATAGAAAAATTAACATTAATTTTTAATTAGATAACTAACTAGAAAGAAAATATACATTTAAATAAATATTTTTACAAACAAATAAATTATAGGTAAAGATTTAATTGATAAAAAAGATAAAAAACAATTTTAAAAAATAAAAAGTAAAATAAAATGTAATCAAAGCTGGAATTGAAAAAATGGGGATAGAAATATATTCTTGTCCCCGTCCCGTTTAGCTTGAGGGAAATTTTTTCATATTCATTTAGTACGGAGATTCATTGCTTCGTTCGAGTTCCCACATGACCCCGACCGGCCGGCCCGCGGAAAAAATGAAAATCTCTAATGGGAAGAGCAAAGGAGGAAGGACATCACGTGCGTGACTGTAGGAAAGGGTAGATGGGTCCAGATCCAGAGTCCACACAATAAACAAATCTCCAAACAATTTTTCAAATAAAAAAAGAAAAAAAAAACAAATCTCGAAACAACAGGGCACCCAAATTCAGCATCGTGCGATATGACAATCAGTGGCACAATCGCCTTTAATATTTATGATATTCGGATTATCTTTCCCACCGGTCAATCGCAGGCTCGATTCCTTCCAAAACCCCTTTCCTCATCTTTTCCTGCTCTCTGCTCTTCCTCCTCTCTCGGTAAGTTTCAATTTCTGTGCTTGATTCTTGTTTCTGCACCTGTAGTTTTGTTTTTCGCTGTTTTTCCCTTGTGGGTTTGTTGAATTGTTGCGTGTTTCTGATGGGTTTTGTGGATTACTGCCATTTGTTGTGGTTTTTGGCTTTGTTTGTGTTGATTTTGCTTATATGGGTGGGTTTTTTTGGGTTGATTGATGTTGATCATGTGTGTGGTGGATGGAAAGAAATAATGGGATCTTCAATGAATTTCATTACTCTCATTGAAATCACACTTCATATCGTTTATTCCCTTTTTGGTTGCTTTGATCTTACAACTTTATCTTTTTTTTTTTTGAAAGAATCTTACGACTTTATTTACTCATTGATGTTGATCACGTGTGTGGTGGATGAGAAGAAACAATGGGGTCTTCAATGACTTTCATTACTCTCTGGACTGTCTTGTTGGATCCACACTTCATATTGGGTTATTTTGGTGCCATCTTTTAGTTCCTTTTTGTTGCTTCGATCTTACTACTTTATTTACTCATTGATGGTACGACCTTTTGTAATTGGTTTGGAAAGGGCTTTTTGCAACTTTTTCATACATCAGTTAAGAGTTTTCTGTTTTAAAAAAAGAAAAGTTGTCGGGTTGTTGTAGATTTGCAGAATCAGATTAGGAATATGGAATTGTGATGTTTGTGGTGATGACGTCTAAAGATGAGTTTTTGGTCTTTCAGATTGCCATAATTCGATTTCCAACTTTTGGGCAGTTGTTTCTTTTTCTGTTTTAGAATAGTGGTTGTTTTGAAGCATCCTTCTTCGGGGTTTCCACACATTCCCCTTAGTGCGTCGACAAGGGAATGGTCATTTTCATTCCCTCCTTTCTCTTTGGCCATATTTGATTGAGATATTCCCGGCATACGAGTTGTGTCTTCTGGATCATGTAGATATAACTTTGTCGGACATACAATCCTCTCTTAGTAGGTCTTAAGTTGGGTGTTCAACTTCCCGAGAGTTAGGACTTTGTATTTTCCTTCTTATCTTGTGGTATATTAGCTCAAAAAATGGTCATCTTCTCCTCTTGTAACACTTTCATTCAATTAATAAAATTGTTTTCGTTACCTATTTAAAAAAAGATTGGTGGTTCTGTTACGATTTAAGAAGGTTGTTATTAATCAGGTTAAACTGTCATTCATTGTAGCCCTGAACCAATGCTGGTTTTACTTGTTTATATTCCATCATTCCATGCCATCCACTAACTCACCGTTTGATCGTTTCTAGTATTTTGTGGCTCTAAGCTCGTATTGTTATGTTTATCGCAGATATGGATAATGGTGCAGGTCTTAGTTTGTATCCACTACATCGGTGCAAAACAATTCACCTGGTTAGTAATGAATTTGAGAACTGCTTAGTTTTGTATCTAAAGAGTATTGCAGATGTGAAGCAGATTTTATTTGACTTGAAAGGCATTGAAGATGGCCTTCTTTCTTGGCTTTTGCTCGCAAATCAAGGGCTCTTATAAAACAATACATCCAGGTCAGGCATGCACAGGGGATCCACAATGTTGATGGAGATAAGAGTTACAAAGCATATATGCGTCCTGAATTTTTTGATGCTCACATTACTCAGCTTGGATGGCAGCAGGTCAGAATAGGAGTTACACACATATAAATGCAGATTGTAAAGAAGATTTTTGTTTTTGATATTGAATTATAAAGAAGATAAGAGAAGAGTTCATGTTTTTTTCTTGGAGAGAAGTACTGATATGAAACATTTAATATCTTTCAACTGTTACAGATTGATAATTTGCGTAAGCATGTTCATGAATCTGGTCTTTCCAGGAGGATTGATTTGGTCGTTACATCCCCTTTGCTCAGGTATCAATGTCATTATCTGTAGTTTACACTCTTTGATGCACAACTTTATGTAGAAAACTCTCCCTGTCATTTCTCATTTTATGAACTTGCTCAAGATTAAAAAGGATAGGAACGTTAAATGATATAGAATTATTTTCTGTAGCCAATATTCGTAATATCAGAAAAGTTTAGTTTTTTGTTTTTAAAAAAAGAGCCACCTTTCACGGTTTGAAATATACACTTAAGTTCAGTTACGTACCCTGCTCCCATATATCTTTTCTTTCTCTCTCCCTTTTTTGTTCTAGATTGTTTGAAAACATTACAGTTATTTTGGCCCGGTAGTGAGAAGAGCTATGGAATTCAACCTAGAGAGTTTTCCTTGGTGATGATTATGTGAGACATGGAATATCCCATCTCCATGATTTACTCGACTACCGGATTTCAGTAGCTCCTAATTTAAGTGGATTAAGCTCAGAAAGGTTAGAGGTTTCTAGGAATAAAATATTTTAATAACTATAGAAGAAGCTGAAAGTGCAAAAAATTAAGAAAAAAAAAAGAGATGGATGCGTTTGTGCCTCTTCCTATGCAAAGCCAATAGTTGAATGTTATGAATTCCACATAACAGAGTTTTTTCCCCTTTTTAGTGCTTGATTTTAAATGTTACTTCATGTTCCCTTTGTTGGGAAGTTGACATTAACCCAAGTTTGATCTCTAACGAATCATATGCCGATGTGGAGAATCTGAGGTGTTTATGGTTGGTTATCGTCTAGGACTCTGCAAACAGCTGTTGGAGTATTTGGTGGTGAAGGCTATACAACTGGAATGGACGTGCTGCCACTAATGATTGCAAATGCAGGCAATAGTGCTCGAGCTGCAATTTCAAGTCTGAACTGCCCGCCTATTGCTGCTGTTGAGCTTTGTCGTGAACATTTGGTATGTGTTAGTTAACTTCAATTCTTCTCAGCTATATTTGTGTATGCTGCAAGTGGTAAAAGGTAGATTGCTTCCTTATTTAGAAGGTAAATGGCTTAGACGTGGGGTGGGTCCGTGGGTGTTATTTGAATTTACTGATTCATACATCCTTTTTGTATGAACTTGTTATTCAATTCTACTAATGTTAGAAATCTACTACACCATCTATGCAAGTTTGTCGAGAGTTTTTTTTTAAATTTCATATATATGTGTGTGTGTGTATACAGTGTTTTCAAGGCCATCGCCTTTCCTCGCCTATGGCCATCACCTTGCACATAGGCGGGTATTGCGCCTCTATAAAAGCCAAGACAAGCTCCTTCTATCAGGCCCTCGCCTTTCCTCGCCATTTTGCGCCCTGCATTGCCTTCGCCCCGGCCAAGTCGTGCGCCTTGTCAAAGCTTTATTTATTTATCAATATGCTAACTTAATATTTATAAAATAACCTAGAATTAGCTTAGCAAGAAATCTAACAACCATGCGAAGTCTTTATTAAGGATACTGATTGTGTTTAATTGTTTTTTCAAATATATAT
>JBBMKA010000022.1:16582474-16603756 GCA_037833695.1 Sechiopsis laciniata
GCTTTTTTATACTTTTGGTTAACTTTAATTTTTTATACAAATAATAATTTAATATGTATGGTATATCTTATAATAACCTAATTTGTATGATTTATGTATGAATTTGAAATTTTATGGGAATAGAAATATGTTTTATTTATCAATTTGTGCTCAATATGTTATATAGTTATGCATTTATTTGTTGCGCCTCTCTTCACTCGGGTTTTGCCTTTTTATCGCCTCTCTCTTTGAGGCGATCAAGGAGAGAATCGCCTTACGCTTTAAAAACATTATATAATTCTTTCTATTTTTGCAAAGTGTAAAGCCTATAGCTTTGGGTCCTCCCAAGTGTTCCTTGATTACTAATTTAATTAATTTTTTTTTTATCACTTGTGACATTACTCCTTCGATGTCTCTGGTGTCTGGCCTAGGGACGGATGTGGTTATCCTTGTTTCAAAATTTTTTAATCTTTTTTTGGATAAGAAACAATTTCATTAACATATGAAATTAAAATTTTCCTTGATTACTAATTTATCATAGCTTCATTTTAGGTGAGGCTTCTATTTTCGTTTTACATTTATACCTGTAGTTCTTATATTTGTTCTGTATATCTAACAGGGAGTTCATCCTTGTGATCAGAGGAGAAACATAAATGACTATCAGTTCCTCTTTCCTGCAGTTGATTTTTCACTGGCAAGTACCTGAGATATTGTAATAACCTGTAGGAAATTTGTCATTATAATCTTTTAAGTTTTAAGTAGCTTTTCATCTGTTGTTAAGCTTTTTTCGTTCAATAAATTTTAACAATCGTGGATTAGTTATGTTGTTGAGTCGTTGATTAACACCCAAAGTTCTATGCAGATAGAAAGTGACGAGGATGTATTGTGGAAGGCTGATGTTAGAGAGACAAAGGAAGAACTGGCAGCGAGAGGATTGCAGTTCCTGAATTGGTAAATATTTGTTTTTTAGATTTTTTTTTATACTGCTTTCTTGTGAATGCCTGGCTGATTTAAAAAATGTGAGCAGTGAGCACAAGGAAATATGCAGCTTAAGAATAGTCCAAAATTAGGCTATTTCAATGAAATGTTATCAACTTTTTGTTTTTGTATTGTTTTTTAGAAGGTTAGCTATTACTTTACATGATTAACTGTTACATGACCTGAATCAGTATGATGATTTGTTTGACAAAATTTTAACTCATTTGTAGGTTGGATTGATGGTTAATAGTTTATTTCATAATAAATCTTACCGTCATGGGTTAGCCTAATAGTCAAAAGAGGGTCTTCGAGATCCAAGAAGTGATGGGTTCAATCCATGGTGGACACCACCTAAGAAATAGTTTCCTAGAAGTTTTCTCAACATCCAAATATTGTAGAGTCAGGCAGTAGGTTTTGAGAGTATAGTCGAAATGTGCATAAGCTGGTCTGAATACTCACGGATTTAAAAAGAATAAATATAACAGAATAATGCAGACTGTATAATGCTAACTTAGTCAAATATTTTGTGATTAATTCAGTCAATAGAGTTTGAAAATAACACACGTGAATAGAACAACTTTTAGTGTGCCACCTACACTTTTCGTATACCTAGTTGCACTCACTTCACAATTTATCAGCTTCATCATTGTTACAAAGCCTCCATAGTCTCTGCCATAAGACGAGCACAGAATTTATAATAGACTACAAAGTCTCCCCCATTTTCCGAGGATAATTCTTTGTTCTTGCTGGTTGATAACTGGTGTCTTTTTTTGTAATTGATGTGGAGATTTTCTGTTGCGGTTTCAGCTCCTCTCATTGGCCTTGTTTTTGTTTTCCCTGTTGTATTTCTTTTTGTTGTTCTTAACGAGCATGTAGTGTTGCAAACATACAATTTTTTATCAACACGTAATTAATCAGTATAGTTCATTTGATATTTCTTACAATTCTAGTATTAATTTTCCACTCTCTCGATAACATTAACCATTACCCTTGACCTTATTACCGGATTACATTTCAGAAATTGATACCTCTCATTGATATTGACCATCTTAATTTACCAATCAATTTATGTAAATATCAACATGTGGATAGATGGAACACATCCCCAAGGCGCGGTTGTCGAAGGCTTGGACCCTCAAGGTCCCGAGTTCGAGACTCACCTGTGATATTATATAATTTATAGACACCTCCCGTGCTTCCATTCCTTCCATGTTTTCCAGTGTCTGGCCTAGGAACGGGCGTGGTGACTCTGGTTATAGTGGAGTGAAGTTCCGATTTTTCGGTTTCCAAAAAAAAAGTGGATAGATGGAACACAGTAGAACAAAAACGTTTAACTGATATCACCTTGTTTGTCAATATGTTTTAGCCTTTTTGTTACTTTCTTGCAGGTTGTGGACAAGGGAGGAGAAGGAGATAGCCGTCGTTACTCATAGTGGATTTTTGTTTCATACTCTAACTGCGTTTGGAAATGACTGCCACCCTTTGGTGAAAAAGGAAATATGCAAACAGTAAGTGAACTCAATCCATCTTTACTTTGAAATTATTGTAAATAAGTCATATTGTTTGAATATCATCATCACCGACTTTAGTGTAAATTGTAACCTTAGCATTTTGTGTATGCTGTTCTCGTCTTCTCATTAATGAAGACAGTTTTTATCAGATGACTTTGGCTTGGTTATGTGTAAGCTGTAAGCCAACAATCTTTCGCGAACATTAATGGAAAATACATTTTCTTACTTGTAATGTTTTGATGTTTATTGATGGCTATCAATGCATCAACTTGTATATTTCTTTCTTTCTGAAAAAGGATCTTTGTATTTTTCATCTTTTTTAATTTCTTACCCATGACTTACATTGATTGGTTTCATTTTTGACTTGGCTACATTGATGGGATCTTGATTTGGTAATATTCCGATAGAACCCGGATCTTTTACAATAACGAAATAACGAAATACAAATTAACCCAATCTTAAGGTTACTTGGGCCCTCCTATTCTGGAGCTCACTCAAGACCTAAATTAAAATGGCTCAAATATATGATACTCTTCTCCCTGCTCACACCCTTTATTCATAACCCAAATGCCTAACAAACTATCTAATTATTTACTAATACGCCCTTTGTATAAACCCTTATCACATTTGAATGCCATCGACTCTGTAATGATGTGTGCAATGTCTACTTGCAGCTTTGCAAATTGCGAGCTTCGTTCGATTGTCATAGTTGATAGAAGGTGAGTTTATGAGCTTTTGGACTTGAAAAAAAAAAATCATCTTCCTGATCCTCATGTCTCTTATGTTGCCAGTATGGTCGGGTCAGATCCATCAACAACTAATTATCCTGGAAAGATACCGCCGGGCCTGGACATCCCAAGCGATGCTGTGGACGATAAAAACACAAAGGAAGAAAAACAGCCAGTTGATTCCGAACCAAAGGAAGATGAAAAGATGTAAGTCCGAGGGATATTCAAATGTTCAGTGTCAATTATACAAACAAATATTTTTAAGCTGCCTTATATATTTACTTTGGATATCTGCATTTCAAGAAAGAGGGTTTCTCTAATTCTGAACGGGTGATATCCATTCCATTGCAGTAGCAGAGCTACTAAGTCTACCCTACACTAAATTTATGGATTTTCTTTTTACTTTTTTCATTGTAAGCTGGCTTCTCACTTTCACAATATCATAGGCATCCAAGAAAAAAGGGGAAGAATCTGTAGGTGAATATGAATATTCAGTGGATTCTATTTGAAATAATTGATAAACTGATTGCACTGGCAAATGATTTTTTGCTTCTCCCTTGAAAACTAAGATAATTCTTATGAATTCTTGGTCATAGCTTAGGATGCATTATCCCTAGTCTTGCATGCATACCCACCTATTTCATTGCAATTTTGGCTGGATTTTATTTTTACCTGTATGGACCCTAAAATTGCTCCTTATGAGCCATGAGTGCAAATATATGAACATATGTAGTTCTCAAGGGACGACCTTGTTAGTTAAGACTTGGAACTTTTAAGACATGCTTCTTTCGAGGTCTTAGGTTCGAGCTTTAATCCCTCATTTTTCAGATCCAAACCTTGGGATGAGCGTGGGTGCATTCATCCCTTGTCATGCATGCCAACACACCTATTTCGTTGAAATTTTGTCTCTGGATTTTACTTTTACCTGTATGGACCCTAGAATTGCTCCTTACGAGCCATGAGCAAATATATGACCATATGTTGTCTAAGCAATCTCGTTAGACAAGACTTGTTTAAGACGTGCTTCTTTAAAGGTCTCAGGTTCGAGCCGTAATCCCTTGTTTTCTAGATCCGGACGTAGGGACGAGTGTTGGTGTCCTGGGTATAAGTGAGCAAAGCTTCGATTTTCCTAGTTTCAAACAAATATATGACCACGTGTCGAAGTGAACTTATCTCAACACTAACCGACTTGTATCATCTACTGAGAGATTAGAGGTTAGAAGTTCGAATCTCCATTTCAATTACTGTGGAGTTCAAAATATACGACCCTAACTTGTTTGTAAAAGTTGCATTTGTTGGTTTCTGAATATTGTAAATTTGAAAGCTGACATTTGTGCACTGTTAGGAAGTTGTAGGAGCTGGCCTGACTTTTAAAAGGGCCAAAAACCAAATGCACATTCCAAGTAAGCAGACAACCTGAGACTCTGCATGAGAGACAGATGGAGGTTTTGTAGCTTTAGGATGGATTTACATGTGAAAGTGAATGCATTTCAATGTGTGCTTTTGGCATTCATTTGTTGCGGGAAATATCATCTATGGCTCAAGTATAAAGCTAACTTAATTATTGCTTAAAGTATACGGAGGTGTTTGGATGAGAAGTTATTTTGAGTAATTAGAAAATTGAGGTTTTTGTACTTAATTGTTTGGATGTACATTTTTATGGAGGAGTTGTAGCTAAAAATTTATTTGAATGTGTGTGTTTTTTGGGTAGAAAAATTAGAGACAATAGCTTGTTTGGATGTAGATTTGAAATATGGAGTTATTTTGAGTAGTTAAAAATGAATAAGATAAATAATTAAAGATGAGTAATTAGAAATGTGGGGTTATTTTGAGTAGTTAGGAATGAATGATTAGAAATGAATGGTTAGAAATGAATGGTTAGAAGTGAAGAGTTATTTTGAGTAGTTAGAAATAAGGAGTTGTTTTGAGTAGTTACAATATTTTAGTTGCATGTAGTTTTTTGAAAAGTAATTAGTAAATGGCCAATCTAAATCTCTTTAGAATTGACAAACAAACACTCTGTAAGTGTCCTTCAAGGCAGTCTTGTAGATAGAAGTTTGAGATCTTTAATGTATACTTTTAGGTTTGAAATACATGAATGAGTTTAATTATAAAATTCTTTGTTGCTGCTAGAATTTAAATATTAGAACGGACATGGGTGTCTTGAATGTGCAATGAAGCGAAGCTTCGATTTTCGGTTATAAACATATAAAGTCAGCTTAAGCATATAATTTAACTAACCTTAGACATGCATGAAACTAGTATTTAATTAATGAAAGGTATAAAGTACTTTGGACTAAATGGCAAAATGTTCGAATATATCATTTCTATATTATTGAATTCATTAGTGGAAGTTTTATAAACATTCATATTGAGATTTTTTTTTTTAACGGTGTATAAATTAGTAATTGAATTAAGCTATTCAAGTGATGTTTTAATTTGTCCATTTTTTATATGATTCAAGATGAAATTTGTTAAGTAGTCATTCATTGATACAGTGTTGAATTTTAATCAAATTGGTAGCATTTATAGCTTTCAATGTAGAATGGTTGAGCATAGGTATTTGAAATGATGTGGAATACATTCTTTAGTTATAAGATAACAAACCTAAAGGTGCCATTTTTATTTGTCCCCTATTATTTCTATTATCATTATTTTGGAAATATTCATTCATACAATTCTATCCCTAACTATTTAATGTTTTTGAATGCTTCTCTTAAATCTTGGTAGATAGTCTCTTATGACATGTTATGTTTTATGTATATATATATATATATATATATATATATATATATATTTGATACTTACATAATACAAATATTTTCACTATCCTACAATATTTGGTCGTCAAAAAAATTCATAAAAATTTAATTATTAAATCAATTCATGATGATTTAGTTGGAATACTTCTAAATATTCCTTTTTGTGTGCTTCTCTCAAATCTTGGTATAGTCATAGTCTTCTGACCTATTATGTCTTAAACGGTCTACCCTCTAATTATTTAAAAAAATATTAATAACCCTGTGCAAAAAAAAAAATAATAATGAAAAAATAATAATTAAATTTATCATTAATGACCAAATAAGAAAAGAAAAATTGGTACAAAACTTCTTCCCTTCTTTTCCCAAGTAATTTCCAAAATGTCGAAAACTTCTCTATATTTTTGTTTTTTCCTACTAAAATCGAAAAACAGTAACATTATGGTAATTTTGTTTCAAAAAAAAAAAAAAAAAACATTATGGTAATTTCAATCAGAGAAAGTGATGGGAAGTTATTACTTCAATAAAATAACATTTACTTCTTTCTTATATTTAGATACAAAGCATTATTTAAAGCTACAACCACAATGTTTTTTCATTCACCATCATTTTCCCACGAGTTTAACTAAAAAAATACATTACATTTTATCTCATATTTAAAAATTAGTATAAAATGATTTTTTTTTTTTAAAGAAACAAATACATTCAACGAACTGAAGGAACTCAATCACCACAGTGGTGATCTGCAAGGAAGATTCTCCCACTCTAAAAAATACATCGAGCCCTGATCATCAAACTAGTAAAAATACACCACTCGACAAAATCCTGCGACACATAAAGCTTAGCAAGCATATCAGCTGCTTAAGATAGAGCTTAAGAGATTGACCAAAACAAAGGAACCAACTCTAGAATATCACCTATAACATTGTTGAGTTCGGTAGCATCTTGAGAAATATCATCAAGAATATTAACAACAATCTTAAAATCAAATTCCATCAAGATCTGGAGGATAAGACCTAAAACATTTGTCAAAATGTGCCTACGCCCTTCCCAGATGGTCATAGCTTCCATCACCTTTGTCGGGGAAGGTCGAACACCCCCCTTTTGCCTCCAACAACATGGGCCTTCCTTTCGAATCTCTAGCCAACCATACTGCACCTCCTTCATAGTTCTCAACATGCCATGAACCATTAACATTCAAGTTCCAAGCTCCTCTCATTGGCGGAGTCCATGTTTCCTTCCTCGAACCATAGGGAGGATGTACCTTGACTCCACAACCTCAAAAAAAAGAAAAAAAGACATCATATATATAAATTAAATGAACTAGAAATCAAAAGCATTATAAAATAACTTAATGTCGTTCTACTTATATTAAAGAGTGTTATTATTAACATGAAGATAACTTAATTAGTCTAATTTATCCCGACATTAAAAAGTTTCATTTATTTTTTTACCTATACATATAGTTGAACTAAAATCGATTATATTATTATTTGTCTTCCTTGATATTAAAATGTATTGAAATATCTCGTATGGTTTGATAATCATTTGTCTTTTCAAAATTGTATGATTTTCCATAGATTACCTATACTTTACTTCCTTAATAAAATAGTTTACGTATACCCTAAACCAAATTAAAGAAGATTAAGTAATATAAGTTACTTTCAAAAAAGAAAAAAAAAAAGTAATAGAGGTTGATTTGTAGACAAGTTTCAAGAAAGGGATATAAAACATTGTTTTTCGAAAACATTTACTACAATAAATAAATAAATACATATATATATATACACACATTTACTCGCAAGTGATTATACCTACTTATCATTACGATACAAGTTAGATACCGACTTCTAAGATTGAACTCGAGATCGTGGAATTGAAATGGTTTAACACTAAACCACTAAACAAGATAACCAATCGCGCCTCAATTTAAAAACTATAATTTAATCTCAATGATTTAGTAAAACCTAAAAATTAAACTTTATTGTTTCTGATCATTAACGAATTAAGTATTTGAAAATTAATTATTCATGAATAATGAAATTATGAGTTAAGTAACTGATTTCATAAAAGATAATATCATTTAAACAGGAATAGTAAGCTTCCTTATATTTAATGCGAGTTATTACATACAATAAAGACTATAGTTTAGGTTTTATAAAATTATACGAACTAAATTCTATCTTTCTTAAAAAACATAAGAACTCAACTCTAATTCCCTTTCGATCATAGAAATTAAATTTATATTTTAACAAAAATAAAACTTACAACTTTTGGAAAAATATATCGTACATAATTTAAAATCCTTTAAAAAAGATATTAAAAAAATGTTGATTTAATTAATGAAAGAGAAATTATAAATTTCGAGATACGAGAAATTGGGAAATTTTGCCCGTTGGTTGGTGAGTGTAGAGAGAGAACATGTGGTGTTTAAATAGAAAAGCTTCAAGCTCAGGCCATAATTACAAAAAAAAAAAAAAAAAAAAAAAATATATATATATATATATATATATATATATTATATATACTTGATAAGAGATTGAATTTACGAAGTTGCCCTCACATTGACTAAGCTGGTAAATTGAAAGGGAAAAGTAGGGTTCCGTTCACACGTTTTTGGCCGACCCCACACAGCTGGGGCCCACCTCACACACACACACTGCAGTAAATCAACCAATCGCCTTTCGGTCCACATCAGCATCTATGGGGGCCCACAAAAAATGAAAATTATACGAAACCCTAAATGCACGACAAATTCGACCCAAATTCATCCCAAACTCATTTCCCAAATCACACCCCTATCCCACGGCACAGATCCGTCCACGTACAGATGGCTCGAGATCTGGGCCGTCGATGCCAGGTCGTTCGGTCAGTTCACCGGCACGAGAAGGAGAGTCCAGACCGTTGGATTCGAATGGAGAAAGTGCATCGACGGTCACGACTCTACCCGAGGAATTTCGGGCAGATCTCCGCGCCTTTAAGAACAGATCTTAGCCTCTCTTCTTCCTCGCTCAGAAATCAGGTTCAAACCCAAATCCTCGAACCCTAACATTTTTTCAATTTTGTTTCTCTTCTCAGAATTTTGTTGAAATTCTCTGTGAATCTGCGACGGCGCGTGAGGAATTTAGCGGCGCGTAGGTGAGATTCATGTTTAATTCTTCAACTACATTGGGAAATTCTGACGGATCCCTGTCGGAATCCCACCTAGAATTTTGGATTCCGTTCAGGGATGGTTTCCGCCGTCTTAGCTAACCGAAGCGAATCCAATTGGCCGCAGCAGCCGAGGGGAAACGGCCGCGCTACGGAAATGGGTAAAGCACCTTTTTCAAACCCTAACCCTAAATTCAACAAGAAACAGTTTCACGGCGAGATGAACGGTTTTCAGATGGATGATTCGCCGGTTGTGACTCAATCAGCGTCGGATGATGCCTCGTCGATCAATCATCATCGTAGATTGTCCAACGGCGTTGATTTTAGTCAATATGTGAGCTTCAACGTTTCTTCGTGTTCGAGGAATGAGCTGATCGAGCTGAAGAGCAAATTAATCTCCGAGCTAGAACAGATTCGGCAATTGAAAACTCGCATCAATTCGGGAGAGTTACATTTCAGACCTAAAATCCAGAAAAAATCGTCTAAAGCTTCGGGAATTAAGCGGCCTTTACCGTCATCGAGCATCGGTAAGGAGATGAAGCGGTCAAATTCAGAAAACGGTAATCTGACGAAGACTTGCTCGCAGATTTTGACGAAATTGATGAAGCATAAACATGGCTGGATCTTCAACAAGCCGGTCGATGTGGTTGGGATGGGCCTTCACGATTACTACGACGTCGTTAAGCGTCCGATGGATTTGGGATCTGTAAAAACCAAATTAAGCAGAGACGCGTACGAATCGCCTTTCGATTTTGCTTCCGATGTGAGGTTGACCTTCAAGAACGCGATGACCTATAATCCCAAGGGCCACGATGTGCACGCCATGGCCGAGCAATTACTGACTCGATTTGAGGAATTGTTTAGACCTTTGAATGAAGCTCTGGAAGAAGAAGATCGGCGCTACCATGGCTACCAGGAAGAGTTACCAGCGAGCTCTTGGAATCATTCTGAGGCTGAAAGAACGGCGAAGAAGGAACCCCAGAAGCAGATTGTGAAGAAGCCGGAACCGGTTAGAGCTCCGTCAAGCTCTTCAAACCCGCCGCCCATTATCCAATCCCCGGTTAAAACTCCCTCGCCTTTACGGGCTCCCCCGGTAAAGCCATTGAAGCAGCCGAAGCCCAGAGCCAAAGATCCCATCAAGAGAGAAATGACTCTAGAAGAGAAGCACAAATTGGGAATTGGGTTGCAGAGTTTGCCACCGGAGAAGATGGAACAAGTTGTCCAAATCATTAAGAAAAGAAATGGGCATTTGAAGCAGGATGGGGATGAGATCGAGCTCGACATTGAAGCTGTGGATACAGAAACACTTTGGGAGCTAGATCGACTGGTGACGAACTGGAAGAAGATGATGAGCAAGATTAAACGACAAGCTCTCATCACTTCCGCATCAAACAAGCACAATGGGGTAAATTACTTGATACAGATCTGGCTTTATTTCTCTATGAAGATTGTACATTACCTCCATTGTTCACATTTATGCATTGTGATCTATGACAGGTTATGCCTATCCCCGAAAAAATCGAGGTGGGTTCAGAGATGAAGAAGCAACGAAAAGGGGATGCCGGTGAGGAAGATGTAGACATTGGCGACGAGATGCCGGTGAGCCATTTCCCACCGGTTGAGATCGAGAAAGATGCCGCTGGAGGAGGCCATGGTAGCAGTAGTTCGAGTGGCTCCAGTGGTTCGAGCAGCGATGGCTCTTCCTCTTCCAGTGGTATAACCCATCTCTAAGTCCCTGAGATTTGTTTCCAACAAGTTAAGAGGCTAACGGGATACGATCCTTGCAGATTCGGATACGGATGGCAGTTCTTCCGGGAGTGATTCTGATGACAATGCTCAATAAAGCGATGAGATTGAATGAAGATATCAATTCTGAAAAAAAAAGATCCAAAACGGAGAGCTATACAAATCCCTCAAGCGCTGCCTGCACGGAGTGGACCATTGAGCAGAGATTTGTCTGAATGAGGTATTAAACTCTTGGTTCCTAATTATCTCTTCAATTGCTTCAATGTTGAATCAAATCTCTGATCTGATAGAAACCCATTTGCACTATAGGGATAGGGCTGTTAAATCTCCCGAGCTTTATGATGGGTTAGAAGTTGTCAGTTTCTGCTTCATGGCTCTTGAAGGCTGATGGCATAAACACTTGTGAAACTGAAAAGATGGAGAGTTGGGGAAAGGAAGTTGTGAGCAAGGAAGGAATGAAGGAAAGATTGAGAAAATGAGGAGGCAGTGTAGGAATGTAGAAGAAGATCAGGTTTAGAATTTGAGTTTTTATACTCTTTTTTTTGTGTACACATCATTACACTTCTATACATATGTTTCAATGTCAATCAATGTGCAAATATTTTTGTGGGTGTGAAAACTTGGATTCTAACATGACATAATTTCTTTATTCCTAGATGATCTACCAACTCATCTTCTATTCCTTACTTTTTTTTTCCCACCTGTCTTGCCATTGAATATATATATAGGGAGAGCATGGATCACCAGTTGTATTTGTTTTATTTAATTTAATTTAATTTGTTTTGAAGGTTTTTCTTTTACTGTTGATGGAGGTTGGAAATTTCAATAGAAATGAAACTTTATCTATCAGCTGTGAAAAGGAATCTCTAGAAAAGTGCCCATGTGGCTTATATTCGGCTGTAATAAGAAATTCAAGAATATGGCCAAAAACTTGACAACAAAACTAGTTGGCTTTGGTTGGATGTTCAAACTTTTGACACTACTTGATTGATAGTATTTTTGTTTTGTGGATAAAACGCCGCCCCACTTCATCTTTTGCCATGGAAAAAAGTTAATAATCGACACAACCAAGCTCTCTCTCGAAATCTTTACAGGAAAAGCTGTTAAAAAAAAAAAGTAGAGACATTTGTGAAGATATTTTGAAAGGCTTATTACATGTCACAAGCAATAAAAACAAAGTGTTTTGACACATTTAAAGTCTTACGAGGTCTAAGCGGACATGCCGTTACATATATTTATTGAACAAGCATTATGATAAAGGGCCTAAAAGCTCAAGGATTTAAAAGGATATGTCATATACGAGGAATGCAAATGATTGTAACATTCTCAACAAAATCTAATCTATCTTACTATGAAATCTAGAAAAATACAGTAAAGAACAAAGATATAAATACAAGAATGTTGATCAAATATAATTAAGAGTTCATAAAATCCTACTACAAAATATGACCCAGTTAACCGTGACGATCAATACCTTAAAAGACATTTACAATTTCCTCCAAAAATAAATATGTAATTTTACATTCCATTCCTATTATGAGGACAGCTTATCCTTAAAAAGATTATCTAAAATGTTGAGAAAAAGAAAGACAGAACACCATTTCAGCTTTTAGAAGAAAAAAAACTTGTTTCTTTAGCACATAAGAAAGAAACCCCATGAATCTAATATCACTTGATGACAAAGTAAAGAACCACATGGCTTAAACTTACAAGGACTTACATACCAGCTGCCTGTATTTTGCTCATCTCTCTAGCAATAATTTACATAGAAATAATCAGGCAAAGCAGACAGTAAAAAGAAAAAAAAGCACAGTAAAAGAGAGAAGAAAATTATTCACCAATTTACCAATTCTAAACCAAAAACATGGTTCTAGAGAAATCTACTTTTCACAGTAGTTTTTTCATAAAAAAAACAAGCAGGCAGTGACCCAAATCACTGAAATTTCTTTATAATGAATTCAAAAAAGCAAAACAACAGCAAATACTGCTAGCAGCATATCAGGAACATTCTAACATATTCCAACCTCCCAACGTTTTAGTTACAAATTCCGTTAGATTTCTTAAATCCTACCACAGAAAAATCGATTGCCCGAAACAATCAAAGCCATTGCACGCACCTTGGCTTATTTCTTCACCTCTTCGTACTCGGCTTCAGAAGCTTGTTCGCCACCCTGAGCTCCTCCAGAAGCAGCATCACCTCCACCTGATCCGCCACCAGACATGTGTTCCCCAATCTTGGAAACAGCTTTGTTGGCCAAGTCGAGTTTTGACTTGATCTCTTCGATGTTGTCTCCTGACATTGCCTTCCTCAAGTCTGCCACGGCATCCTCGATTTCCTTGGCGACCTCACTTGGTATTTTCTCCCTGTATTCGCCCAAGCTCTTCTCGATGCTGTAGATGGTAGTGTCTGCACTGTTTCTGATGTCAATAAGAGATTTCCTCTCTTGATCCATCTGGGCGTGCAACTCAGCTTCCTTCACCATTTTCTCTATTTCGTCATCTGAGAGTCCTCCTGAAGATCGAATGGTGATTTGTTGCTCTTTACCGGTGGCCTTGTCTTTGGCGGAGACGGTAACAATACCATTGGCATCAATGTCAAATGTCACCTCAATTTGAGGCATTCCTCTCGGAGCGGGAGGAAGTCCGACCAACTCGAACTCCCCTAGAAGCTTGTTGTCGGAAGCCATTTCTCTCTCACCTTGCAATACCTTGATACCGACTTGGGTCTGATTGTCAGCTGCAGTTGAGAACACCTGCAATGATGAAGTTCGATTGATCATAATCCAAACTTGTATCAATAAATATGAAAATATAAAAGATAAAAGATAAAACGAATTACAAAATAACTGAACTTGGAACCCCCCCTATCGACAATACTCTCTTGTCTCTTGAACCCAATACCCAAATGGCCTAAACATTAGATATCTCTTCCATACTATATGTCTAACAAACTCCCATATGTATTTAATAAAATGCCCCTAAAATATCCCTAATAAAAACCTATCAGATTACAAAAGCATTGATCAGCCTCAACATACCGTAGTTGATTTGCAAGCAACAGCAACAAATACTTAATTCAAGCTACTATCTAAAGCTAAATCATACTATAATTTGACAAAAGGGTTAACCAGTGCAGTAGTTTGTCCTACGTTGCTGTTATTAGCCAACATGCATACACTAAATATGTAAAGTGGAAACAAGCTTTAAGAAATTACCTGGCTCTTCTTAGTTGGAATGGTAGTGTTCCGACTGATCAGCCTTGTAAATATACCCCCAAGCGTTTCAATACCGAGCGACAGAGGGGTAACATCCAAAAGAAGCAATTCTTTGACATCACCACGAAGAATACCACCCTGAATGGCAGCTCCCATAGCAACGGCTTCATCAGGATTCACTCCCTTGCTAGGGCTCTTCCCAAAAATTTCTGTGACAACTTCTTGCACCTTAGGTACACGAGTCATTCCACCAACTAAAAGCACTTCGTCCACTTCTTTGATAGAAATATCGGCATCCTTCAAACAACTTTTGCATGGGGCCTTGGTCCTTTCAATGAGGTGATTAACAAGGCTTTCAAACTTCGACCTCGTCAAAGTGATGTTCAGATGCTTTGCACCAGATGCATCAGCAGTGATAAATGGCAGGTTAATTTCAGTCTGTGATGTGGATGATAGTTCAATCTTTGCCTTTTCCCCAGCCTCCCTAAGTCTCTGCAAGGCAAGCTTGTCCTTGGTAAGGTCAATTCCCTCATTTCGCTTGAACTCGCTAACGAGAAAGTCCAGTAGAGCATTGTCAAAATCTTCTCCTCCCAAGAAAGTGTCACCATTCGTTGCTTTAACCTAAAGAGATAACATGAGTTAGTAAGACTCAAATAATATGGAAGAAAAAAGAAAAAGAATGTAAACCTCATTCAATGAGAACAAAATAGCGAAAATTTCTACCTCAAAAACACCATTGGATATCTCCAAGATGGAAACATCAAATGTGCCACCACCAAGATCGAAGACGGCAATTAAACCTTCCTTGTTATTCATTCCATAGGAAAGTGCAGCAGCAGTGGGCTCATTGATGATTCTAAGAACATCCAAACCAGCAATCCTGCCAGCATCCTTTGTTGCCTGTCTCTGTGCATCGTTGAAATAAGCTGGAACAGTAATCACAGCTTTGGACACACTCTTTCCAAGATAGGCTTCAGCAGTTTCCTTCATCTTAGTTAGAACAAAAGCCCCAATCTGACTCGGTGAGTACTTTTGCCCATTTGCTTCTACCCAAGCATCTCCATTTGGAGCTTTGACTATTTTGTATGGTACCATCTTCATTTCCTTCTGTGTCTGAGGGTCATCAAAGCGTCTACCAATCAGCCGCTTGGTTCCAAACACAGTATTTGTTGGATTTGTCACCGCCTGTCTCTTTGCTGGTGTTCCTACAAGTAGTTCACCTTTCTGATTGAAAGCAACCACGGATGGTGTGGTCCTAGCACCTTCAGAGTTTTCAATAACTTTTGGATTCTACAAATATAAAACCAGAATCAGGGATACATAAAGGGGGCATATTCAAGCCATCAATCAACCACGTGTGTACATTGTAAGCTAGATTTACCTTCCCTTCCATAACAGAAACACAGGAATTGGTCGTACCCAAGTCAATACCAATAACATCATTCCCAGCGGGCTTTGCACTGCACGAAGAAGACAAGAAAAATATTAGGCACAGACAGAAACCAACATATGACATAACAAAATTACTAATTAGTACAAGTCAACAAAACCTGAATGGCCTGGACAAACTTGCCCATGATTGACCAAGGTTGGATTTGGCCCATAATGGCTTGGCATTGCTTGTTAACTGCGCAATATCATAAACATAAGCGTGTTAAGTCTGCGAATTCTTATTGCTAATGCCACTAAGGAAAAATCTCATACAGTAAAGTTGAACAACAAAGTTAGAAATTACTGGCCATATATAACGACATGGAGCAACAAGAAAATTGCAAAATCACATTCATACCACTTCATACCTCATCTCAACAAGAAAAAATAAAAACACCACTTCGATTCATCAAAAGATTAATGGTATTTCCATCCACAACTAAATCAAAAAACACCCTTAAGGTACTACAACACATTAAGATCACAATCCAACAAACACCTTCCACCATTTCGTGCTAAACCCCTTGAAATCCCACACAGATCACACGAGTCTCATCTCTTCACGACTAAACCAACAAGCACAAGTCATTTCCATCCTCGTAAAACCATAAATAATCACTACAAATTCATCATACACAGATCTAATAAAACGATTAAACAGAAGTCCCAATCCACAGTTCTGATCCAGAAATCGTATTCCAAACCATAACGAAAACCGAAATTCAATCACTCAAATTCAAATCACAACAAACAAACACAAAAATCAGACAAAAAGATCAACAAAACAAAATCAGCTCCTAGATATCCAAAATCAACAAAGCTCGATAACTCAAACAATTGAATAACTACAAAAAAAAAAAAAAAAAAAAAAGGAAGAAGGTGAGCGGACATACGGATCTGTAAGCGGAAACGGAAGAGGAAGCAAGATCGCGACGGCGAAGAGAACGGAGCAACACGGCGGTGGCCATGGCGGAAAAGGAAGCTAAAAGAGAGAAGATATTGATTGGAACTTTTGAAGGGTTTAGGGTTTTGAGGGAAATGAGAAATGTGCGGAGAGGGTTTTTATATGAGGCGGTGTAAGGGAAAGTGGAGGATGGTTCTAGCAATGTTGGTCGTCGTGGAAGATTCTAGATCTCTCTATTCCTTCGAACCCCTAAACCTAAAATACCCCAACCGATTTTCTTAAATAATTAATTTTATTTTTTTTAAAAAAAACATTTTTAGTAGATGTCCACGTGGTGAGCAGGAACGAGGATGACTTTATCGTCCTACCTTACCATTCATTTTAATCTTCATCCTTGCGAAATTTCCAATTAAATTTTGCTAGAAGCAAGATTTTTTTTTATTTTTTATTTTTTATTATTTTTTTTTTATGGAGATTGAATTATGAGAATTTACAATCAACAACACTAACTACCTCTTGTACTGTATTTATAACACAATTTTTAAAATAATTTATCTATAGCATGTGATTTTCTATAAGTGACTAGTAATAGAATAAGTGTGATAGAATTCAATAAGTGATAAAACTCTATTACTGATTGAATTTTATGAGTGATAGAATTCCATTTGGATTTTGTGCTACAAATAAATTAGTTTTGATTTTGTGCTATATGTGAAAATATTTTGCCCTTTTTTTATTACTAGAAAATTTGAACTTGCATTGCTCGTGTTAATATTTTGATTAATTATTTTTAGAATTTGTAAGTCTTGTTTTATTCTTTTTCCAAATGTCTATCTAGATTTTTAGTAATATTCAACTTTTGCATTTCAAGTCATTAATGATTAATGTGATAATGCAATAATAAAATAAATATTAACAGGTGTTAAGTTGCTTACTTAAATATTAGATATATACCTAAAAATTTGAGCTTCGAAAATGATTGTTTAGGCAAATCTCTCTCTATATAATTTATATTATAACCACTTTAATATAATAAAAATATAGATAAAACTTTTACTTGTTTTTTAATTAAAAAATTTGTTTCATGTAATACAAACCATAATACATATAAACTTGTATAACAATTATCATTATTATTATAACCTTAAATACAATATATCATCATTAACAACAAAATAAAAGGTTCCTCAAAAAAGAAAGAAAGAGCCAAATAAAAATTGAAATTGAAAATTACATTAAAAAATCTTCATCAACTCATGGAGGACCCCACAAAAAAAAAAAAAAAAACCGCTAGCTTTTAATCTCACATCACACACCCATCAAAATACAATACTAACACATCTAGTAGAAGACTTTCCGTCAAAACAACTAGTTGTTGTATGCATATCACTCTTTCTATGATTGTTTGTGCCAATAATTTTTTCCATCGAAAAAAACATGCACAACCCAATATAAAAGTACTTGAAGTTTCTTCTCCAAAATCTCGCTAGGAAGAAAAGTAAAAATTAATCATTAAACAAAATGAAATTGTAAGTAGAAATTTTCTTACTGGATAACTTTTCAATCACACATTGTTAACAAACTTCATCAAATTAGAATTCTAAAGTCACAAAGTGGTTTGAAGATATTGATTTGACGATATACACATCACTTGCAAAATATAACACTAAAATCTTGAAATCCTTAAAAAAATTGAAGAACTTTTGAACACAAAGAATTGAATGGAAAAAGAAGGTTAAAAAGAAGATTGTTGAACTTAGAGTTGCTAAGAAAATCGTAAAAAAACTCATTTTTATAGATAGAATGAAAAGTTGGCAAACCTTTTGAATTCTAAAATTTATAAAAGTAAATTATAAATTGTGAAAAAAAAAAACCTTCTCTATTCCATCATTTGATTAATGATGGTTGTGATTATGTAATCCATTGATTACTCTTATTGTGGTTATTTATTCTATTGATGGTGTTTGTTAAATTTATTGTTGTTTTTCTTGTAACCAAAGATCTTTTAGGGTACTAAATGGGTGGGTGATGAGATTGGTTATCTGATTTGGTGTTAATCCATTTCAATTCTACGATTATGGGTTCGATCCATGAAATCTGTATTTGTAATCCCCTTTCCCCCAATTAGTACTAAAAAAAAATCTTTTACGGGTTATAAAAAAGAGAGAGAGAGAGAGATCTTTTACGTTTTTTTTTTTTCTTATTGAGTGAAGAGATCTTTTCCGTTAAATTTTGCTTATTTTAGCCAATTATCTTTATCAAATTCAATTGTGGTTTGTAATTAAAAGTGTGGCTTAAGGATAAAATAGTCCAAAAATAATTTACACCTTAAGCCACACTTTAAGTTGTTCGATTAAATTAGATTAGATAGATACATACAAAATCCCCTTGAATTATCTTATTATCTATATCCGTGTAAAATTCTTTGTTAACCTTCTTTTTTAATTTAAAAATAATTAATTAATTTTTCATAAAATAAAACGTTTATTAACTTTATTAAGGTAATTAATTAAGTAAAATATTCATTCAAATAAACAATTTTATAACTTTATATATAAATGTATTAAAAACAATATATATATATATATAGAGAGAGAAACATGTGAGAATTGCATTTGCGTTTCCATACTATTTAGCTCGCGTGAATTTTTTATCTACACTCTCGAACCTAAAAAAAAAATAGACATCTTTAATTTTGAAGAGATAATATGTGGTGGTTTTTTTTTCCCTTTTTTTATGTTCTTTAGTTTTCAACTGCTTTAAATACATCTTGAATATTGTCACATGATATATTCAAGTTATCATATCATTAGTACTTGTTATTTAAATCACTATTTAATAATTGGTATGAAGTAAAAACACTACCTCATTTAAATAATTGTTTTCTTTAGTTCAACATTGGCAAATGAAAGATACAATTATTTACTTTTGAAAGGAATTAAGATCATATCTATTCAGCTATAATGGAATTGATTGTAATTAAAATTGTTGCATTATTTGATTACACACTCATTTTTTCAGCAAGGCAAATGAAAGTGTGGAACCTCTACTTTAAGAGAAGATATTAATTTATCGATCAATAAATGTAGTTGATTGATTGATTTAAGAGATGTGGTTGGCATATTTCCTCTTTATAAATATATATATAAAGTTGACATATTTCCTATTGATTAAAAATTAGGTTTAAATTACCAATTTAAGTCAATCTAATGACAAACTTTATATAATTAAAGATAAATTATATTTAGGTCTTCATTTTTTGTCTTAAATTTTTGGATTTTATCGATTCAAACCTTTCACCTAATTATACTAGTCTCAATTAAGTAAGAGTTTTCTACCGTATGTGAAGCACTTTTTGTAGAGGGTACAAAACTTTATGGGTGTGTTTGGGACACCGGTTATGTTATTGTAGACGGTCGGTTATGATAAACGGTGGATTATAATAAACGGTGTTTGAAGGACAAGTTATTATAAAAAGTGTTATGATAAACGGTGTTTGGAGTGCATGTTATTATAAGAGGTGTTATGATAAACAGTGTTTGGAGTGTAGGTTATTGTAAGAGAGGTTATGAAAAAATTTCTACGATTATTTTTAAAATAAAATAAAATTGCTTTAAAAAAATTGAAATAATTAATCCCAGATATTTTATTATTCAATTGGGCATATTTTCTAGGTTACAATGGTCTTTGTTTGCACTGGAATGAAAAATAACGCAATCGTGATATAAACAAAGTGGTAACTAAAGCTTTAAATTGCAAAATTTGAAAGTGATATTGGAAGGTAACAAACAAAGAGGGAACAGCCCAGAAGTCCATGAGGGATAAGAAAAAGGAGTATTTTGATTGTTAACAAAATAAAAAACTCAATTACCAAATCCAAAATTTGAGGCCACCAAGGTTTATTTATCCCTTCCATTTGAGATTGTTTTTAAAAAGTTCCTTCCATTCAGATTCTCACCATTCAACGCCTATTTTTACTGCAAATCAAAACTTTTAGATCCGAGTTTGAATGGAATTTTTTGGGAACAAGAAGGGGAGTAAGAAATGAAACCCATCTTGAATCTATGAAATAGGAAAAAAATAGGAATATGTTAGGAGTTTTTGGATTCCAACAAACAAACCCAGGTAAAATGAAGGGGTTTAAGTTTTGATGAAGCTAATTTAGAAAGGGCTTTTGTTTCTGGTAATATGAGTTTGAAAAATGAAGAGATTTAGAAAAACTCCACAAAACCCAGTTTTTATTCATCGAAAACAGATCAATTTTCCATGGATATAAAGGAACGAAAATATAGAAAAGGAGAAAACAGATCATTGAAACCCTCGTCTTCTTGCTTCAAAGCCAGGAAAAGAAAAGAAGAAAAAAAACGCATCTCTGGCAGCGACGTTTTAATTCACCCTTGGCGACGGTTAATTCAATCAGGAGGGCCCACTTTGCTGGTTTACATCAACCAGGGGCGGCGTTTATGAGCTTAAACGCCCGTTTACATAATTGGGCCCCCAAACGTTGGTTGGGTTAGATAACCCAAACGCCCGTTTAGATAACAGGGGGCCCAAACACACCCTATGTGTATACGCATGTTTGAAAAAAAAAAAAAACAAACAAACAATACTTGAGTCGATGTCAATTGCAAATTTGCAATAAGTTGTTGCATATAATGGATCTATTAAAAATGTTTCTTATGGAACTACTGTTCGTAGGTTTCAAACACACAATTTAAATAAAATGATAAATCGAAGAATGATGACGTGGCTTGTCCAAAGCTTCGCTTAAGCGAACTTCTACTTCGCTCCAGGCGAGAGGTGCGTGTGTTGGAATCCCGAAGAATGTGCAAGTATACACAGTCTTTGTTGTAGCAAGTTTTAAAATAAGTAGGAGTCATC
>JBBMKA010000022.1:16603856-16617436 GCA_037833695.1 Sechiopsis laciniata
GATGAGAATGACTGAGTTGAAGAGAGAGAAAGACAAAATAAAATGAGAATAAGTTGAAAAGAAACAGAACTCTGTGAACTTTTTTATTTTTTTTATTTTTACTTTCCATCCAATTTAACGGAAATCTGGACAAAAATAAACTGTAGGGACCAAATTTGAGTTTTCTTCAAAGTTCAAGGACTAAAATTGAACTTTTGAAAGTTGGGGGACCAAAATAGAACTAAACTCAAAGTTCAGGGACCAAAGTAGTATTTTAACCTATATTTTATTCTAAGCAATACATAAAAAAGCAAAAACAACAACAACATGGAAAAGGCTATTTTTCAAAAGAGAATATGGAAAAGGTTAGATTTCGAAACAAATGAGAAGGAGTTCCTAGGCGAGAATCCCAAAAATAAATCGATTAAAAAATTTGGCGTCGCCCGGGTTCGAACCGGAGACCTTCAGTGTGTTAGACTGACGTGATAACCAACTACACCACGACACCTTTGTTATATAGACAATTGCAGTTTAATATATTATAAAAATGTAATTAAATTCAATCACCGCCACTCTCCTATTGTGGTAACTTTTTTTCACCCTCGTTTTTGTATTTTTTGAGAGGTGTATTTGAATTTAGTCAATTGAGAGCTGTATTTGAATGTGTGACTTTTATTTTACACTTACTTATATTGATTGAGATATTTTTTTTGTTGATCAGCTTAAATGGTTGTTAGGATCCAACATTGAAAAAGTAAAAAAT
Source organism: Sechiopsis laciniata (assembly GCA_037833695.1). Classification (NCBI taxonomy): domain Eukaryota; kingdom Viridiplantae; phylum Streptophyta; class Magnoliopsida; order Cucurbitales; family Cucurbitaceae; genus Sechiopsis; species Sechiopsis laciniata. The sequence continues at coordinate 16,604,599 of JBBMKA010000022.1, forward strand.
TTTCCAACTATTTATAAGAAATGTGGACTATACTCATCTCATTCGTTAATTGATTTTAAGATAGAATTCCACATAATTTAATATTCACCTCTAAATTTCTATTTGTTTTATGTATCAATTTTACAAAAATGTATTTTTAAAAAATAAGTGATACAAAAAAGTAGTTTTTTTTAGTAAAGTTTGGAGTAGGGAACCAAGAAACCCTATATAGACAGAGCACACTTTCAAATAATATAAAAATCAAGTACCAATTTTTAAGATCGAATCCGTAACTATGAGTTAAATGACTTATGACCAAAAAAGATAACATCAACCCATTCAATAGAAAAGTAGTTTATTTACCCACACCAATCACAGTTACATATTCATATGCACAATAAATAAAAAAAAGTAGTACTTTTTACACATTTTACAACTGTCAGACCCCCCCCCCCCCCCAAAAAAAAAAAAACTCATAAATTAGTTATTACCCATTTACCAACCCAAGAAGGTTCCAGATTCAAAAGCCTCTGAAACGCTGCGTTTTGTTTCAGACGAAGAGTCGCCGCCAGTCCCAATTGTCTGAATTTTGGCACCGGAAATTGCTTCCACCATGAAACTTCCGGCGGCCGAAAGCCACGAGACTGAGAGATTCACGGCGGAGGAAGTCGCCGGCGGTGGGTGGCCGGAGATGGGCGGAGAAGAATCCGGTGGGTGGGTATGGTGGTTAGAGAGTGTGAGCATTGCTGCTGTGGGCGTCATTGATGAGTTTCAAATTGTTTGTGTTTGTGTGTTGTGAAAGCTTTCTTTTTGTAGATGATAAAAGTAGAAGAAATCAAGGGGTTAAAAACTAGCTAATTGGTTATTTCTGTGGGCGCTGTTTGAGATTTTATCTCATTGGAGAAATTTTGTATAGCTTATACACGTTTTGTCTCATACAACCATCTTAACAAAAAAAAAAAAAAAACATTTTTAGTCTTGAAATTTCATAAAATAGCAAAACTCTTAGTTATCGTAATATTGACTAAAATGATTATTAGATTACTTTTAAATTTTAATATATTGATGTAATGATTATTTTAATCCGAACCCAGAAGATAACAAGAGGTTTCACTGTGGCTCTTTGAAGGCATCCAAAACACTTGGGAACCTGAGAAATGGAGAGTTGGGATGTTAAGTTAATTGGGCAAGGGAGAAAAGTTAGTGTAGGCATGTTAGAAGAAGATCAGGTTTAGAATTTGAATATTTATACTCTCTTGTGTACACATCATTACACTTGTACATAAGTTTCAATGTCAATCTAGCTAATTGTTGGCATCATTGTGGGGATCAATCCACATAGCCACCTACTTGAGAATAACTTGTGTTTATTTTTACATTCAAATGTTCTAGAGTCGAGCGTACTCACGAATATCAAATAGAAGTTCCTACCAACTTGGCTTCTATTCTTAACTTTGCCCACCTGTCTAAAGCTTTGAATCTATGGACAGCCTGGATCAACAGTTGTTTATTTATTCTCTAAAATAAATTATTCTGAAGGTTCTTATTTGACTGTTGGTGGAGGTTGGAAATTTAATTCAACTTTAAAAAGCCAGGTTTGAATATTTCATAATAAGCTACCTGTGAAAAAAGAATCTGCCTTATTCAGCTGTAATAAGAAAATTCCTTTAAAAGAATAAATAGAATTTTGTTTTTGTGGTTACATCCTCTTCATCTTTTCTTTTGCCAATCGAAAGAATCGGCATCTCATTGCACACGCTCCGCACGTGAATGGATAAAGACGACCTACAAAAGTTGAGAATAAGAAGACAAAACCCCATTTCACATTGCAAAAAAATCCCAATTTATGACATGATGATTTTTTTTTTATTCTTTTTTATAGGAAACAGAAAAATTTCATTGATAAAATGAACAGTTACAAAGAGCAATGTAAAAACCGTTGAAATTTACAAAAAAATCATGCCAATGATGTAGCAAAGTATTAAAACTATAATCTTTAAAAGGCATGAAATTGTGGACCCATGACAAAGCTAGAAAAGTTATTGATTCAATTAAGTTCTCGCTATGTTGAGTATTGTCAGAGAAGATGCAGTCATTTCTCCATGTCCAAAGGTTCCACCAGGCTGCATAAATGAAAAGGAGCCATAATGTTTTCTTGTCTTCCTTGAAGGGGTGTCCCAGAATCGAGTACAAAACCAGCTCTTTGATATTTCCCGGTCTAATCATCTACCATCCAAACGAGTTGAGAAGGTATGTCCATATGCAATTAGCCGTTGTACAGTTGCTAAATAGATGAATCTGCGACTCATTGTCATTTATAACATGATGATGGCAGAGTAAAGAAGCAATCTTGGCTTGATTCCTACAGTGATTTACACATAGAAATAAGCAGGCAGAGCAGACAGTCACCAGTGCAATTTATGAAAAGGCCAGTAAAAGTGATGGTCCAATCTAACTAAAAATTATAACATATTAAAAAGAAAGAACACAAGGCCAGTAAAAGAGACAGAACAAAGTATTGAATGACTTATTCACCAAATTAACCTAAACCAAAAACATGGTTTGAGGGATTTCCCTCTTTCACAGGAGAGCTTTTATCATAAAAAACAGGCAGGCAATGACCCAAATCACTGACCAATATTCTTTAACAAAGAAAAACAACATACTCATCAGGAACCTTCTAACATATTCCAAACTCCCAACGTTTAGATACAAAATCTCCTAGTTGTCTTAGTCCTACCACAGAAATAATATGAGAGCACTTTTCGTTGTAAAAAATAAGGAAAAATCCATGCACCCGAACAATTAAGCCATTGCTGGATTGCTGGCTTATTTCTTCGCCTCTTCGTACTCTGCTTCGGGAGCTTGTTCACCACCCTGAGATCCTCCAGAAGCTCCATCTGAACCACTACCAGACATATGCTGGCCAATCTTGGAAACAGCTTTGTTGGCGGCGTCAAGTTTTGACTTGATCTCTTCAATGTCCTCTTTTGTCATTGCCTTCCTCAAGTCTGCCACTGCATCCTCAATTTCTTTGGCGACCTCACTGGGTATTTTCTCCCTGTATTCACCCAAGCTCTTCTCGATGCTGTAGATGGTGGTGTCTGCACTGTTTCTGATGTCAATGAGAGATTTCCTCTCTTGATCCTTCTGGGCGTGCAACTCTGCTTCCTTGACCATTTTCTCGATATCGTCGTCAGACAGTCCTCCAGAAGATCGAATGGTGATTTGTTGCTCTTTACCTGTGGATTTGTCCTTAGCCGAGACAGTAACAATACCATTGGCGTCAATGTCAAATGTCACCTCAATTTGAGGCATTCCTCTCGGGGCGGGAGGAATTCCAACCAACTCAAACTCCCCTAGAAGCTTGTTGTCAGAAGCCATTTCTCTCTCACCTTGCAGTACCTTGATACCGACCTGGGTCTGATTGTCAGCTGCAGTTGAGAACACCTGCAATGATGAAAACTCGAATAATTAAAAAAGCATTGTCCACAATGGCAAAATTGTTTAGCCTTAACAGTTATCACACTGTTGTTTATTTGATTTGGAATAGCAATAAATACATGATTCATACTATTATCTACAACTAAATCCAACTATATCATCGGCCATTGATCCCTATCTATCACAGTGAATGTTCATTTGAGATCGTGGCTTTCATAGAATGTGGGATGGGTAAAGGATAACTCGACAGAAGGGTAAACCAGATGAGAGTAGTAGAATTTACTCATATATTACTGTTATGAACCAACATGCAATACGCTAAATATGGATTCAAGCTTCAAGAAATTACCTGGCTCTTCTTAGTTGGAATGGTAGTGTTTCGGCTGATCAACCTCGTAAAGATACCACCAAGTGTTTCAAGACCAAGCGATAGTGGGGTAACATCTAAAAGAAGCAATTCTTTGACATCGCCACGAAGAATGCCACCCTGAATAGCAGCTCCCATAGCAACTGCTTCATCAGGATTCACTCCTTTGCTGGGGCTCTTTCCAAAAATTTGTGTGACAACTTCTTGCACCTTAGGTACACGAGTCATTCCACCAACTAAAAGCACTTCATCCACTTCTTTGATAGAAATACTGGCATCCTTCAAACAATTTTGGCATGGGGCCTTGGTTCTTTCAATAAGATTATTAACTAAGCTTTCAAACTTTGACCTGGTCAAAGTGATGTTCAAATGTTTGGCACCAGATGCATCCGCAGTGATAAATGGCAAGTTAATTTCAGTCTGTGATGTAGATGATAGTTCAATCTTTGCCTTTTCCGCAGCCTCCCTAAGCCTCTGCAAGGCAAGCTTGTCCTTGGTAAGGTCAATTCCCTCGGTTTGTTTGAAATCACTAACTAGGAAATCCAGTAGAGCATTGTCAAAATCCTCTCCTCCCAAGAATGTGTCACCATTGGTCGATTTCACCTATAAAGATAACATAAGTTAGTAAAACTCAAATATTATGAAAAAAAAAAAAAAGATTGCGAAGATAAGACTTATATCATGAAAAGAATAAAATAGAGGATTTTTCTACCTCAAAAACACCACTGGATATCTCCAAAATAGAAACATCAAATGTGCCACCACCAAGATCAAAGACTGCAATAACACCTTCCTTGTTATTCATTCCATAAGAAAGTGCAGCAGCAGTGGGTTCATTGATAATTCTAAGAACATCCAAACCAGCAATCTTGCCAGCATCCTTTGTTGCCTGTCTCTGTGCATCGTTGAAATAAGCAGGAACAGTAATCACAGCTTTGGACACACCCTTCCCAAGATAGGCTTCAGCAGTTTCCTTCATCTTTGTTAGAACAAAAGCACCAATCTGACTCGCCGAGTACTGCTGACCATTTGCTTCAACCCAAGCATCCCCATTTGGGGCTCTGACTATTTTGTATGGTACCATCTTCATTTCCTTCTGTGTTTGAGGGTCATCAAAGCGTCTACCAATCAAACGTTTGGTTCCAAACACAGTATTAGTTGGATTTGTCACTGCCTGTCTCTTTGCTGGTGTTCCTACGAGTAGTTCACCTTTCTGATTGAAAGCAACCACTGACGGTGTGGTCCTAGCACCTTCAGAATTTTCAATAACTTTTGGATTCTACATAGACAAATATACATAACCAGAATCAGGGATGCATAAAAAGGACACTCAAGCCATCATTCAACAACGTGTGTCCATTGTAAGCTAGACTTACCTTCCCTTCCATTACAGAAACACAAGAATTGGTGGTACCCAAATCAATACCAATCACATCATTCCCAGCAGGCTTTGCACTGCACGGAGCAGACAAGGCAAATATCAGGCAATGACGAACCCAACAGATTACATAATCAAATAATTAATTTGTATATAAACCTGAATGGTCTGGACAAACTTGCCCATGATGGCTTGGCATTGCTTGTTAACTGCAACATCATAAACATAAAGGATAAGTCTGAGAAATTAGATTCTGGATATCTAATGCCAGGAATGAAAAATCCAGAGCAGTACATGTGAATAACAAAGTTTGAAATTACTGCCAAAGATCAAGGCCAAAAAGGACTTGTTCTAAAGGGAAAAACAGGTAAGTTACAACAACATTGAGTAACCAAGCAAATTGCAGTATGGCAACCATACCAATTCCTATATTAACTCGAAAAGGCTTAGAACCTTAAGTTGGATGTTCAACTTCTTGAGACTTTCACCGTAATATCTCATTGAAATATTTGGTTCTTATTAAAAATATATCAACTCGACAAAGAAAAAAACATAAACGAAGCACCACTTCAAATCATTGAAAAGGTAAATGGTATTCGTATTCCCACCCACAACTAAATCAAAAACGTCTTCAAGCAACTGACCTGCATTAAGATCACAGTCCAACCATTTCGAACTAAGCCCCTTCAAAGTCCTCAGGCCACCCAAATCCCTACATGTATTGAACAAGCCATTCCCATCCCCATCCCCATCCCCATCCCCATACAACAGTAAATAATCACCACAAATTCGTAAAACAGAGATCCAATCAGCTACCAGATTTTCAAAAGAAACAAAAAGCGAATTTCGATCACAACATTTTCAGCTATTACAAACGATTAAAAAAAAAAAAATCGGACACGAAGATACACAAGCAAAAGCAGCAACCAGATGAAGAACTCGACATCTCAAAAACACCTAGCGAATGATGAACAGCATAGAATGAGGAATTGAATAACTACAAAAGAGAGGAGCAGACATACGGATCGGTAAGCTGCAATGGAGGAAGAAGATAAATCGCGACGTCGGAGAGAACGGAGCAGCACGCCGGTGGCCATGGCCGGAACTGAAAGTAGAAGAAAACAGGGGAGAGAGAGAGATTGAGGATTTTGAAGGGTTTAGGGTTTTGGAGGAACGGAGAAATGAGAGGAAGGGTTTATATGTGATGCGGTGATGAGAAAATGGATGATGGTTTCTTGCAATGTTGTTCGAAGATTCTAGACCGCTATACACTCCAAACCTAAACCTAAAAAAAAAAAAACCCAACCGGTTTCTTGAGTAACAAGTCATTTAGAAGGCATCAAATTGAATTAAAAATGAAAAATAGAAAATTAGAATTGGTTTAGTAACAGTTTTGCTATGAGCAATCAATGAAGAAAATAAAGAAATTTGCGAGATAAAATAATAATTTATGTGATTTACTAGTGTTGTAATAATAGATGTGTTCACGTACGGAGAAAGAAAAAGAATTATTTTCTTAAGGAAATAAAAATGCAAATGTTTCTTTAAACAAACAAAATTTTTAAGAGAGTATATTATGTACTCTCATAAAAAAAAAAAAAAAAATAGTGCAACATACTACCTTAAACACATGAAAAACCAATATACTATAATATAAACTCGAATGATCTCAATTGGGTTTATCATAGGTATTGTCGCGATTTTTTATACCACCTAATCGTTAAAGACATCTCAACAAAATCTCTATCTTAATTTAAATTCTCTTACAAATAAAATGAATGTACACATATTTGTACCCTCTCTCTCATATGGTCCCTCTTGTATCTAATTTCTCCTTCCGTTTCATATGATTTTTAGAGAGACATTAACAATAGTAAATATTTAGCAGATCCAAACAATATTGGAACTTGTCATGTGATTTAGACTTTGTGAATATATGAGTCACCATATCCACTATTATCACTCAACAAATTTAGTTATTATACTTTTCTTTTTTTCTTTTTTTTTTAATCATCTCTTTACTCTATTTTTTAGAACCAAGACATGCTTTGTAAACTATAAAAAATAGTAATTTTCAAAGTTTTATTTTAATTTTAGAAATTTAGCTGTGAATTCAAATATTTTGTGTATTAATCAAAATATTTTTTAAAATCTTAATTTTAAAAATTAAAAGTTAAACAAGAACAATAATTTAACGGTATCAATTTAAAACACTCATCAATTAAGAGGTTATGTTTGAATCTCATACCTTTGGATAGAACTAAAAAGCCATCTTTAAAAAGTTTGTTTCTTTAGTTTAGTTTTTTTTCTTTTTTTCTTTTTTTTTTAAGTTTGTTTCTCTAGTTGAACTTAGTTTTTTTTTTTTTTTTTTTTAATTCAATTCAATTATTGAGATTGTATCAAATCAATGATTTTTATATTGCAGTTCGTGTTTTTTGTATTAAGTTATGCTCGGTTTGATTTTGACTCCTCGCTATCAAAATTAGTTTTGATTTTTTTTTGAAATCTAATTAGTTTTGATTTTTTAATTTGAATCTAGCTCGTCAAATTCATAGAACCTGTAATTCATGGTTACTAAGTTGTATAAGATGTGGGTAGAACTCTGTTCTTGATTACATAATGATGTATTAATAATACAAAAAGCTGTATTAATAATAAATAATACTATAGATGTAAATATTTTTAAATTTGACTACATTTATAATTATTTTGTTAGAATAGATTATCGATTACAATTTTTGGTTTTGGCTTTCATTTAGTTTGTTTTCGGTCTTTGAATTTTCTCTTTTGTTTCATTCAAACAATAAAAATGAGAGGACTCCAACCTCTAATTATAAAGGATGTAAATTAGTCACGGCACGGGGATGTAATACAAACCTCCAACCTTAGTTAGTTAATTGTTTAACCATTTTAGTTATATTCATGTCGTAATAAGGTCTTTAATATAATCAACCTACGAAAATTTCCTTTAAGAAACTAATAAAAAGTGTGCAACTAAAAAGGTCGATGGCTTAATGATTTCATTGTTTAATAGTAATTCAGTTCAACACCATTGAGAAGAATAATACCCTATTTTATAGGATTTGTGGTTTCCCCTCTCTCAACTTGTATTAAGAATTATTGAGATATGCCTTGAACGACTTAATGTCCTACAATTAGTTAGTCAGCGTGTGCCTAAGTATTTTGGGCATGCTATCTATAATAGGGTTTAATGAGAGTGTTCGTATAAACTCGAAATAAATTTTAGCGGCTCCATAATGTTCATTCTGTTTTTCGCCTCTTCTTAATAAAATTGTCTCTCTCTTTGCCCGTGAACTAGCTAACACAGCATTAAACTACATAAATTCTGTTTTATTTTATTCTCTCTCGTTTTCGATTGCTTGTTGATTGCCGTCTTTCTTAACAATAACAAATATATAAAAAATGTCTGTAGATTGTGCGTGTGTTTTTTTTTAATTTGCAAAATGTCATCTTATTGAAAACACTCTTAATTTCCACAACACCATTCCACTCGACTTAAAAGAATTTATATCAATTTTATTTTATTAAAAAAATTAATGTTATACAACTATTTTTGGAGGGGCACCATCTTATTACCATCTCATTTACCTGTAATAAATAATATTAAAATATATAAAATTCATTTTTACATAAAAAAAAAAATTAATTAATTTCAAAATCTTGGGGAGTCATGGCCCTCCTAACCCCATTACATCCGCCCTTTGCAAACAAAAGTGGATAGTTATCAAATGATAATGTATATATCTTATCCCACCAGTTAATACTATAATATTTAGTAATCAACTAGCTCAAATACCAGGAGAAATATTATCAAAAAAGTAATAATAATTGGTTGGTGACAATTACAATATATGAATTTTAACAAGTGCAACAATCTAGGTGATGAGGAACTGATCAACGCATTGATGCAACCAAAAATCAACAATGCACAACAATATTTATATTTCCATTGAATAAAGAAGAAAAGAATAAAAGAAACTGTACATGTCAAGAACTTACAATTGTGAGAAGAAAAAAAAAACGGTTAGAATAAAAATGGCTAACCTCATTGACCTGAAACAAACTGCAACCAAGTTCTTTCAAGCAAGTCTCGGAAGATGGCGATTTTTCGTTCAATAGTTATCGACTAATAACAACTTGGCAGGCATATAGAGGCAGTTCAATGGTTGAGATCGATATCAAGATGAAAAGGATGGTTTATCGTCATATCCGAAGATAACCTCCTCCTCCTCCCCTGTCTTCAGTCCTATTTTTTACAGTTCTCTTCAGAAAAGACTTTCTGTTGAGAGACCAGCTCTTTCTCATCTTTCTACGCCGATGCCACGCCTTTACGTAGGTATAAACAGCCGGGAAACCGAAGCAGAGCAGCAGCAGTAATAGCATTACGACGCAGAGAAACATGACATTACGAAACCCCTCTTTCAACTCTGGATTTCTCTGATCGGTCCATGGCACTCCACCAACATTCATGCCAAATACTGTTAAGACAGAATCCAAATCACTTGGATGAGTTTCTTCAAATTGATGCTGGCAAACACTGAAATTAAAAAACTGTTTTTCAAAAAGACTTTGTTACCTCCAGTGATGACAGTTAAAGGTAAGAATATGATTGAAAGAAACGATAGATAATAGAGCTTTTTGTTAATTTGCTCAGCTTGCCAACTATCGAGACCGGCTTGGATAGCGGTGACTCGGTTCGCTATAAATCCCACGTTCTCTTTCAACCGTCTTAGACGTCCGATTAATTCCTCGAGTGAGCCAATGTCTTCACTGGCAAACCAATGCTTAGAAGAGCACTTTTCTCTCACTCGTGGAAAGACTTGTTCCCCATGAGCAATCGCCTGTACTTGATGAAAATACAGACAAAAGCAAGAAAAGGAATACGTAAGCGTAGATTAATGAACTAACAAGCAGAAATCGAATGGCACGAGATACCATTATGCCCAAAAGTCATTTCCTAGCTTAGGCTTCAAGCATTTAGTTCAATCCATTTTCTATGCGAACAAAAGTTCATTTGTTAATTCAAGTCATTGATTCCTTGATGCAACAGTCAAGTTAAGGTTGGTAGACACATCAAGTCATTTAAGGAGAGAATCTCTGATCTGACATCCACAGACCATTGTGGAATAAGTGCCAAAAACTTTGACTCTCACCCATTTTTTATAATCAGGAATCGAAGTTTTGCTCTACTACATATCCGAGGCACTCGTGCCCGTCCCATGGTCCGAACCCGGGAGACGACGAGAGATTTTACTATGAAGCTCACTCGTGGGTTTCGAACTTGGAATCTCCAAAGAAGCATACCTTGGAGACTCCAAGCCTCTACCTACTACATTCTCTCCCTTATGAATCAAGAGCCTCCACTCCAACAAGGTCAATTTTTCTTCGTCTAATAAAATTTTTCAATACTCATGACCTTGTGATTTTTTAATTGGTCAAATTTCATAATCATATCTAATTAATCTTTGTGTTTCAACTTTCAAGGTTGCGGTCTATATGGTTCCTATACATAAAAAGTTTCAAATATGACCTAAATTTTCAATTTTGTATCTAGCAGGTCTTGGTTGTAAACTTTGTCAAGTTAATGTTTACATTATCGATTGTTTTATTTGAAGATTATATGGTTGACTGATTTTCTGACATAAGTGTTGAACCATGAGTTAAAGAGATGGACCTGTTTGAACCATCATGAGTTGGCTAGCGGTCAAACAGAGCTTTGAGAATCCAAAAGATTATTGGTTCAATCCATGGTAGCCTACCTGAGAAATAATTTTCTACAAATCTCTTTGACATCCAAATATCGTAGGGTCAAACGGTATATCTCGTGAATAGTCGAGGTTGGCGTAGCTGCGTAAGCTGGCTCAGACACTCACGGATGTAAAAAAAATGGACATGTTTGACCCAAAATTTAAACTTTAAAGACATTATAATCTTTTTGACATAAAAGGAACTAAATATATGACTTTGAAGCTTCAGACTCCAGTGACACATGAGATATCTATTTTATATTTTAAAGTAGACAAATCAAACAAAAAAAACTTGGAAAGTTCCGGTTCGCCCTAGTCTAGCAAAACAGGAGAGAAAGTAATAAGAAAATGAAATGATAAAGTACCTGCATGAGCCGCTGCAAATTAAGGTTCATTTTAGGAAATCTTCGGTCATCAATTATTTGTTTTTTCAAAGCACATCCACCTAACAGCACAAGAAAAGAATAGACTTCTATTATTACATACGATAACACGTACTTTTTCATTAAAAGCTTATGGAAAGAACTAACGTTCAAGATAATAGATAAACATGGTAATCTTTGAAACTGATTAAATATTACTCATGTTGACTCATTGTTAGTTGATATAATTAAATTTACTCCAACCTATCAACTTAAGCTTTTGGGGATTGGTGGTTTAATATAATTCAATACTCATAATACTCAAATTTAAAAGAGCAGCACAATTTAACTTCTTGACAAAAAATATTTTATCTAACCAATGATTCTATATCTAAAAGAGCAACTATTTTATGCTCTTACAGTTGATATGTTTAAGGCGAAGAGAGAAAAAGGAAAGAACTATAAATACCTCGATCCATTTCGAGCTCCGCAGAATCCAACTCAATCTCGAGCTTAGTTACAACATCTTGAAGATGATCCATATGTGTATCAATGATATGAACGACCAGATTTGAGAGGGACACCGGCACGGGATTATCAGCCTCCTCTGAGTGATTCATCGTCAACAAGAATTCAAGAACATGCTCCCTAATCACATTGCTCCCACTTTCTCTCTGCTCACCTCTAAAGTTAGAGGGGCTCTCTACACTAGGAACCTCCGAGAGAAGAGATTGACCAACTGGTGAGAATCCTAATCTCGGAACACGGCCCAACGACACGGTGATGACAGAATACTTGGTAATTCTAGCAGCAATTCTGAAGGTAAAATTACTAGATGCAGGGCCAGGTGAATTGACTCTGAAAACAAGAGCCCCATCAACATGCCCGCAAAAGGGTCCATTGCTTACAAGAGAAAGAATATCTTGAAGTTTCAAAGGTGGGCAAAGAACGTCGATAAGATACTGAGCAGATTGGGTCAGTTTTTGATTGCCTTTTGGAAGTTCTACATGATACCAACAGAACTCTTTTCCTCTACCTTCAGTAAGATCCCATTCCTTGTTATAGTAGTTGCCATTTCCATCAAATATGTAAGCTCTCTTCCTCACCATTCCCGGAAAACGCGTTCGGGACAGACCAGCCTCCTGCAACAGAAGGCGGGCTGAAGGTTCCCTCTCCATTTCACCCAATTCTCCATTAGCAACAGGCTGCACATTAGCAAGCTCCATGTATTTGTTCTGAAATTTCAAATAACACAGACCAATAACACCATCAAACCAAATTCAAACTAACTGTCTAGTTTCCTTCGTCAATTTTGACAGCATAATTGCTTAAAATAAAACAGTAACAACACTAAGATCTAAACACAAAGGCCAAGTGAGTCATAAACCAATGAAAAAGGCAGCAAAAATCACTTGCCCTTGTCTTGAATAAAGCAAGATTCCACAACCCACACTAACTGTTTTCAAAAGTAACAAAAGGGAAGTGGGCAGCCTCGTCCATTGAGGCTTGGAACTTTCAAGGCATGTTTCCTTGGAATTAA